>JARQOC010000002.1:23901624-23950356 GCA_033576535.1 Allobates femoralis
AAAAAGATAGATAACTTATATATCCTTTCATGATTTCTCAAAAACCCCCGACACTGAATTTTTTTCCCTTTTCCAAATGAACTCACTACTTACGGACTACCCTCACAGATTACTTCTCCACTCTATATAGAATTCCCACTAACAATGTTCCTGAATGAAGCACAAAATACTTCAATATCACTTTTAAAAGGTACCCACAACCCAGCAAACGATCCCTTGCTCATTGGTGTAAATGGGTGAAGTGCCCCAGACTGTTATGCGGGTCCACAAAACGAGGGCAGCAGGTTGGCTGATCGAGGATCGTCTGATTTGAGAACATGCTCTCAAAATTTTGCGTCAACGTCCAACAATTTATCGCAGTCGTATCTTGGTGTCACACGCAACGACGTACAAACGATGTCATTTGAACGACTCCAAACCCGTGACGGTTAAGGCTGCCTTCACACTGCGGTCAGGTCCAATTCGGGGCTGTCAGGGGTGACAGCCCCGGACCAGATTTTGGCCCCATAGTATCCTATGGAGCCGGATGGCAGCTATCTGCCATCCGGCTTCCATCTCTCCGGAAGAATCTGGGAGAAGTCGGATTTTTCTCCCGGACACAAAAACGTTGCTTGCAACGTTTTCGTGTCCGGGAGAAAAATCCCCCCAAAATTGACGTCTCCCAGATTCCCCCGGATCCTCCCGGATTCCCCTGGATCCTCCTGAGGAAATCCGGCGCTCCCTTAACATGGGAGCCTACGGGGCCGGATTGCCCCGATCCAGGAGGATCTGGGAACCAGACACATGAGGCTGCGAGCCGCTGTTATTTCAGGACCGCGGCTAGCTCCCTGTGAGCCGCAGTCCTGAATTATCAGCAGCAGCAGCTGTGTCAGGCTGCACACCGGACCGGAGGGCATATTAGTCCTCCGGTTCTGTGTGCTGATCCGGTCCGGGGCTGTCAGGTTCATTCCTGACAGCCCCGAATCGGACCTGACCACAGTGTGAAGGCACCCTTAGCGATATCGTTCATGTGTACCGTGTAACTGGGCCTTCACAATGGTCCTGAATTAATTTCTTCGGTGTCATTATTAAAAATTCCCTTTGGAGATATTCACTCACTCCCTTTTATTCCCATTCCACAATCAGTGTAACAGCCCTTTATCTCTCAATCAGAGACCATTGAACATGCACATACATCATGATATAGACATAAAATGCTCACAATCTTCTGTTCCCCTCAATCTTATCCCACTAATCACAAAGGTTTCCATGAAAATAGTTATTCCATTCATAAATATTTCCCTCTGATTCTACGAAATATGACATTCAATGTACAGCCTGAACACAAAATAGAAACACATAGAGAGAGGCTATTTCTGATGCCTTGCCACTTTAGCACAGTGGTATTGTGATTTGCATTTTAGATCCAGGCTAGGGATGAGCGAGTAGAATCGTTACTATTCGGTACTCGCCATATAGTAACGATATTTGGGCTACTCGCTACTCTCCGAGTTTCTTGTGATTACTCGGGAGTAGCAAGTAGTCCTTTAACTTTCGCAATGTATCTATATATGCACTGCGAATGTGCACTAAAAGTGAATAAAAGTTGTTAAAAAATAAAAAAATATCATACTCACCTATCCGATGGCTGCAACGGGACTGGCAAAGAAGACATCCGGTCAACGACAAGGACCTGTGAGTCTGGCAGCCAATCAGATGGCTGGTAGCCATCTGGCCAAACAGATGGCCAGACGTCACAAACCACCTGATCACTATCAGCCACCTGATTGGCCAGATTGCCAGGTCATTGATGCACATTCAAGACCTGGCAATCTGGCCAATCAGGTGGCCGGTAGTGTGGCGCCCTGCGCTCACGCAGGTGGCCACAGACTTCCCTAAAGCACAGTTGGGTTTCCACAGCAGGTATCTACTACATGCAACATCTTCCTCCCCGGCACAGTAGGGGGAGCTATACTCACCACCTTTAGGTGAGGTCCCCTATAAATACTGCTGCTGGGGGAGGAGTTAGTTAGAGTGTGCAGATGCTAGGAGAGCTGCGAAGACGTCCTGGTGGTCGGTGCTGCGGTTAGGCACGAGCCAGTGACCTGGAGTGGTCCTTCTGACGTACCGCAAGCCTGGAGTGGGGACAGAAGGCAAGGAGCAGGAAGCCACAAGGGAGTGAGGAACTAGTGGAAGGTCGCCCAAAGTTGTACCGGGTATCGGGGATCCGCACCTGTAAGATACTCCAGGACTACAGAAAACCCTGTCACACCGTGGAGGCTTCAGCCACACGGTCCCCCTGTGAGTCCAGAGAGAGGGAGCCAGACACAGCAGTGAGGCATCACAAGGCAGTGATCACAGAGGGTAACCCGTGGACCGCACAGGAGGAGAGAGCAGAAAGCGGAGACAGGAAGAGAGAAGAGGCCAGTCAGGCTGCATGCAGGCTGGGCTTCAGCTACCACAGAGGAACAGAGGAGGCCTTATAACCACTTGCTGTGGGGACCCACTGTGCAACCTGGTTACCTGTCAGTGCCCTGGATTTCTTTACCACCAGTAAAAGGTAAAAGAGACTTCTGCAGTGTGTATGCGTCTTTCCTCTCTGCTTCTGGTGCCCCTTATAGACTGCTCCATCACCCCTATCCCAACCTACAGCTCCACTCCAAGCTGCCCCTTTACACTACGCTGCCCCAGAGGAATCGCCCTACCTGTAGGGAGCTTTGCCAACTCAGCCGCACTACCATCTACCTCCGGCGGACTGTGGCGGCGCGGGTGACCCATCACCAGGTACTACAGGTGGCGTCACATGACAAGCTCTTATCCCCTGTAAATACACCCTTTTTGAAGTGTCACTCAGGCCACAGGATCAGGCGCTGGCACCCGTGACATCCCAAGCACCCCCACCGAGCCTGATACTCAAGTACCCCAGGGCCTGGGGCTCGACAGTAGCGATCAGGTGGTTTGTGACATTTGGCCATCTGATTGGCCAGATCGCTACCAGCCCTCTGATTGGCTGTCAGACTCACAGTTCCTTGTCGGTGATCGGATGTCTTCTTTGCCGGTCCCGGTGCAGCCATCGGATAGGTATGATATTTTTTTTATGTTTTAACAACTTTTATTCACTTTTAGTGCACTTTTGCAGTGTATATATAGATACACTGCGAAAGTACTCGCTTCTCCATTCACTTCCATTGGAATTGCTATACTCGCAACGAGTACCGAGTACCGAGACCTACTCATTGCGAGTATAGCGAGTCCGATTATTGCAGTACTCGCTCATCCCTAAACCAGGCCTCTTGAGTTTGTTCCCACTCTCACCTTTTTACTTTGTTTGAACATACAATCATGACAATTGATTATTAATATGATGTTTTTTCTCTAATAGTTTATTTACGATGATTGTTTCACATACATCACAAATGTGAAGACTTTTTGTATTAAGGTATATAGTGCATGCTACGTTGCTTCCTGTTTTCTTATTGATGACACTGATCCTTGCGTCACACTGTCCCTCCCTGTTCTGTGACGTCGTGATGATTCATGCTTGCAAGAGCTTTGACTTTATGTGGCCCTCTAGGCCCAAACAGGTCTCTGACCTACCTCTGCATTATTTCCTGTAGTACTCCACAAAACTAATGGTGGTCCCACCTGTGTGTGGGAGGCATATCATTGATGGGAACGCTTGCATGAGCTTTGACTTTATGTGGCCCTCTAGGCCCAAACAGGTCACTTATGTACCTCTCTTATTTCCTGTATAATCCACGAAACTTATAGTGGTCACACCTGTGTGTGGGCAGGGTATATCATTGATGGGAGCGCTTGCATGAGCTTTGAGTTTATCCGGCCTACTAGGCCCAAACAGGTCTCTGACCTCCCTATTATTTCCTGTAATATTCCACGAAACTGATGGTGGTCCCACTTATATGTGGCGGGGCATAACATTGATGGGAGCGCTTGCATGAGCTTCGAGGGGATCCGGCCCACTAGGCCTATTGAGGTCACTGACCGACCTCTCTAGTTTTTACTGTACTACTCCATAAAACTTATAGTTGCTGAGCAATGGTTAACCTTGAAATGCTAGGCCAGGTCCTGTTCCAGACCCTGTGCCATGCATGCAGGCTGGGCCATTCAGCAGTTTTTGGTCTGGGACAATGAAGCCATTTTGCTGTAGGTGTGACCCTTTGGGAAGAGTGAGGACTCTTGTTGGAGTCCCCTTGCTATGTTTTACATGATTTAAGAAGGGTGTGACATGCCCATACCTGTGTCTCATCCTCCTTTTACTCTTACACCTCGTTTTACTATATGTAGAAATCTAATGCCACTTTGCCTCTAACTATTTATACTGTGTTTGGATTATTGTCACTTTTCCTGGTGTTTGTTGTCCATTCTGAGTAGTTTGGCAGCTTTTGGAGACCTTTGAAGGTGTTTTGTATGTGTTTGCTGTAGCCTGCCATTGATTTCAATAGGGTTCGTGGTGTTTGACGAACATTCGACCAACATTCGACGAACAAATCACTAATTCGACGACTCGAATTCGAACATTGAGGTGATGGCTCATCAGTAGTCACCACTCACCTAACAAAATCTTCAACCTTTCCCTCTCTTCTGGCATATTCCCCTACTCCTTCAAACATTCTATCATTACTCCATTATTAAAGAAATCTCTTGACCCATACTGCACAAATAACTACAAACCAGTCTCCAATCTCCCCTTCATCTCTAAACTCTTGGAGCGCCTGGTCTACTCCCACCTCACCTGTTACCTCTCTGCTTACTCTCCTCTACATCCATTACAGTCTGGCTTCCGCCCCCTTCACTCTACAGAAACTGCCCTAATCAAAGTGACCAATGACCTTCTGACGGCAAAACGTTATGGTGACCACTCTCTACTTATCCTTCTTGACCTCTCTGCAGGTTTTCACACTGTTGACCACCATCTCCTACTCTCCATGCTGCTCTCCATTGGCATCAAGGACACGGCTCTACTGGATCTCTTCCTATCTATCTGACTGTTCTTTCAGTGTCTCATTTGCTGGCTCCACTTCCTCCCACTATTGTGGTTTCTCAGGGCTCAGTCCTTGGACCTCTCCTCTTTTCTCTCTACACAGCTCCGATCGGACAGACCATCAGCAGATTTGGCTTCCAGTACCATCTCTATGCTGATGACACACAATTTTACACTTCAGCCCCTGAACTTACCCCTGTGGTTTTAAAGAACAGCAATGACTGTCTAGCTGCAGTTTCCAACATCATGTCGGCTCTCTATTTGAAACTCAACCTTTCCAAAACTGAACTTCTTCTGCTCCTGCCCTCCACTAACCTCCCTAAAGCTGACATCTCTCTCTGTGTGTGGCACCACGATAACGCCTAGGCAGCATGCTCGCTGTCTAGGTGTTATGTTTGACACTGATCTCTCCTTCACCTCCTATACACAATCTCTCGTCCGCTCCTGTCGCTTGCACCTGAAAAACATCTCTAGAGTCTGCCCCTTTCTCACCATGGAAACAACAAAAAAGCTCACCGTGGCCCTAATCCATTCCCGCCTTGACTACTGCAATTCTCTATTAATTGGCCTCCCGCTCTCTAAACGTTCCCCTCTCCAGTCCATCCTTAATGCAGCAGCCAGGATCACCTACCTGGCCAATCGTTACTCTGATGCCTCCGCTCTATGCCAGTCATTGCACTGGCTGCCCATACACTATAGGATCCAATTCAAACTGCTTATTCTCACCCATAAAGCTCTTCACAGTGCAGCGTTCCCCCTACATCTCCTCCCTCATCTCTGTCTATCACCCCACCTGTTCTCTACATTCTACAAATGACCTTTGACTAACATCTGCACTAATCCGATCCTCCCACTCCTGGCTACAAGACTTCTCCTGAGCTGCACCAATTCTCTGGAATGCTCTACCCCAAGAAATCAGGACTATCCACAACTTGCATGGCTTCAGACGCTCCCTAAAGACACATCTTTTTAAGACGGCCTATCATGCTCCCTATAGTCCTTTATACTGTATATGGCCCATTCACTATCTCTCTCGACATAACTCTTCTCCAACTCCACCAAACCCAAAAGCTCCACACAGATTGTCTGGTGACCATTCATGTAACTTTATTTCTATCCCCCACTTCCTCAAGTTGCCTGGACCATCACTGTAATAAGCCCCTGTACTTTGTGTAACCCCTATCCTGTTGTAGACTGTAAGCTCCTTTGAGCAGGGTCACCTTTATTTTTTGCCTTATGTATTGAATCTGACAAAAGTAATAACAAATTTAAAATCTATGAAAATGAAGAAATGAAAGTCAGACATTGCTTTTCAACCCTGCTGCCACAGAATGTTTTAAAAGATGAAACTCCTGAAATCGGCCTGGACAGAAATGATGGTTCCTTAACTTAATATTTTGTTGCACAACCTTTTGACACAATCACACGATTCCTTTAACTGTCGATGAGACTTCTGCTCCTCTCCACAGGAATTTTGGCGACTCCTCAATAGCAAACTGCTCCATTGTCCGGTGTTTGAAGGTCGCCATTTCCATATTTCAGCTCTTTCCAAAGATCCTCAATAGGATTTAGGTCAGGGCTCATAGAAGACACTTCAGAATAGTCCAATGTTTTCCTCTTCGCCATTCTTGGGTGTATTTAGCTGTGTGTTTTCGGTCATTATCCTGTTGCAAGACCCATGACCTGCAACTAAGACCAAACTTTCTGACACTGGCCAGCACATTTCTGTCTCGAATCCATTGATAGTCTTGAGATTTCATTGTACCCTGCACAGATTCCAGTTACCCTGTGCCAGATGCAGCAAAGCAGCCCCAGAACAAAACAGAGCCTCCTCCATGTTTCACAGTAGGAACAGTGTTCTTTTCTTGATTTGCTTCATTTTTCCATCTGTGAACATAGAGCTGATGTGCACTGCCAAAAAGTCCAATTTTTGTCTCACATGTAGTTTGGCAAATTCCAGCCTTTTTTATAATTTGTTTTCAACAATGGCATCCTCCTTGGTCGTCTCCCATGAAGTCCACTTTGGCTCAAACAAAAACTGATGGTGCGATCTGACACTGATGTTCCTTGAGCTTAAATTCACCTTTAATCTCTTTAGAAGTTTTTCTGGGCTCTTTTATTACCATTCATATTATCCGTATCTTTGATTTGTCATCAATCCTGGCATTTTCACTCTGTAACCGAGCAGTGGCCGGACTGGAGACGGAGGGTTTGCCTATTCCTTGGAAACATCTTTCTTGGCTCTCTGCAGTTGATCCTCTATTGGCTTTTAAGCCAAGGATGTCACCACCAGTCAGTAGTGTCTTTAGGGGGAGCAGGCAGGGGAGCACCGTCAGGCCTCCTGCTACAGTGCCTAAAGTCTCTTCCCACCGTACTGGGAGCCGGCTGTTGTCTGCTTCCGCGATCAGCTGACAGCGTGAGCAGAGAATCTGCAGCGCTGGCTCCTGCAGTCCATTGTATAGGCATCTATTACCTGTACAATTGAAGCACTGCAGCTCCCTCAGCCGCCCTGATTCCCAGCATTTCTGACGTTACTCAGTGGCCCAGAGTGCAGAGGCAGCAGGATGGTGAAAAGTGCTCCACAAAGGAGCTGAAGAGAAGATTCATGTAATTTGTGTAATTCATGTAATTAGGGGAAGGAGAGAGGTGGGGCTGTATGGGATCTGTGAGGAGCAATTGGGGTTTAGAGGATAGGGGCTGTATGAGGAGCAAATGGGGGTAGAAGATGGGGGCTCTATGAGGAGCAAATGGAGGATCGTAAAGGATGATGGCTGTATGAGGAGTAAATGGGGGTAGATGATGGGGGCTGCATGAGGAGCAAATGGGGGAGGGTAGAGGATGAGGGCTGTATGAGGAGCAAATAAAGGGGGTAAATGATGGTGGCTGTATGAGGAGCAAATGGAGGGGTAGAGGATGGGGGCTGTATGAGGAGCAAATAGGGGGTAGAGGATTGGGCTGTATGAAGAGAAAATGGGGGAGGGTAGAGGATGGGGGACTGTATGAGGAGCAAATAGGGGGTAGAGGATGGGTGCTGTATGAGGAGCAAACAGGGGAGGGTGAGGATGGGGACTGTATGAGGAGCAGATAGGGGTTAGAAGATGGGGACTGTATGAGGAGCAGATGGGGTTAGAGAATGGGGGCTCTACGAGGAGCAAATGGAGGGGAGAGAATGGAGATGTATGAGGAGCAAACAGGAGGAGAGGGTGAGGGAGTATGAGGAGCAAACGGGGGAGAAGATAGGTTCTGTATGAGGAGCAAATGAGGGGGACAGGATGTGGGAGTGTATGTGGATGCAGCATGGAGCGCAAATGGGGAGGAGTAGAGGACACAGAATATGGAGCGAGGGGTTGATGGATATGGACCCAGTATGGGGAGGACAGTATGGGAAGCAAGGGGGCAAAATTGAGGATCCAGTATAAATAGTGAGGGGAAGCTGGCTGCTGAACAGTATATGGGGTAAAGGGGTTGGGTGTGGATACAGTATAAGGAGCAAGGGAGGGATGGTGGCTACAGCACAGTATATGCAGTGAGAAGGATCAGTGTAGACACAGTATGTGGAGTGAGGGGCATGGCTGTGGCACAGTATATCCAGTGAGGGGGATCAGTGTGGACACAGTATGAGTGAGGGGGGAATGACTGCAGCACAGTACTTGGAATCAGGCGGGATTGGTGTGGACAGAGCATAGGGAGTGAGAGGTGATGGCTGTCGATACAGTATGAGGAGTGATGAGGGGATGGGTGTAGATACAGTATTTGTAGTGAGGTGAGAGGGGAATGGGTGTGAACACAGTATGTGGAATGATGGGGGATGGCTGCTGACACAGTATGTGGAGTGAGGAGGGGATGAAGTAGTAAAGAAACAGTAGGGGATGAGAAAAATGTAAAGGGGCACAGAATAGAGACTGAGGAGGTGTGGAGCTGTATGGAGAGGGGGTGGCATGTGTGGACACTATGTTGAGGATGGGGAGTTTGGTGAGGGAGAAGAGTATAAACAGTGGGCAGTATAGGAGGATACAGTGAGGATAGTGTGACCAGGGAGCCCAGTATGGAAAGGAGAGTGCAGTGTGATGAGGGGGCAGTGTGGAGGGCATGTACCAGAAGAGGGACAGTGTATAAATCATATTTTGTGCAGGAACAGTGAGGAGGAGCAATTATTTATTTCAGGGCACAGTGTAGGGCAGGTATTTAACTCAGGATAATGTTGATCATTTTACTATTTTTAAGGATATTGTGTCAGGATGTGCTGAAGACCGGAGAAGATGGAGGTCTGCAGAGACGAGCTGTTGATGTGAAAAGTCATCAAGGTGTCTGTACAAAATGAAGAAAAGAACAAGACAACTTCGATCAGAGGCAAGGTCATCTATAAGGTACCTGAATGTAAATGATTTGTGATACTGACTAATTCTCATCAGTACTGTGGTTCCTGTATGCTTTTATTGACGGCTGGTGACAACAACAACTCCCAGTGTCTCCTTACCATTGTTAAGGATGAAGTTGGAGTTGTAGGATCATGCAGCACAAATGTGTATGGGTCTGACCTGACATTACAATTGTTTTATCATGTACTGATGGTGGTTCTGATGATGAATTTTGGTACTAATGAGGGTTGTGATTTCTGTAATGATTGGAGATCTATTTCTGTACCTCTGGTGGGTCTGGTGATGTATTTCTGTACTATTGAAGATTTTGACATAGTGTTTCTGTACCTCTGTACTTCTGTACCTCTGGTGGTTCTGGTGATATATTTCTGTACTGATGAGGGTTTTGACTTTGTGTTTCTGTTCTGATGGGGGTTATATGGATGTATTTCTGTAACTCTGGTGGGTCTGGTGATGTATTTCTGTTCTGATAGGGGTTATATGGATGTGTTTCTGTACCTCTAGAGGGTCTGGTGATGTAGTTTTGTGTTAATTTTTCTGATCCTGTACACATCTAACAATCCATAACTTGTAAGCTTTCTTGGTAGATGGCTGACAATTTAAGGGTTCTATGTTTTTATTTGTTAGGAGCATTAAAGGGGTTGTCCCAAGCTTGTGATGAGTCTGCAGTCACTCTATGTGTCACTCCATGTGACTGCAGACTTCTGAATTCTCACAGAGCGCACACTGCCCGCTGTCAGGATTCTTTGGTGCCGGTGGTGAGAGCGGGAGGTCACGTAAAGATAAGTATGTGATTTACATACATGCAGTCACGTGCTGAAGAGACATGCGAGGCCTTGATCAATGAAAATGAATTGAGTGAGGCCAGACACGTCTAGTCAGAATGTGGCCAGAAGCAAATAAATCTTATACTTGTGCTCACATGACCTTCTAATCTTACCATTGGCACAGGAGAATCGTGACAGTGTGCTTTGCATGTACTGTGAGAATTCAGAGGCCTGCAGTCACATAGAGGGATGAACGACTCATCTCAAACCTGGACGAGCCCTTTATTTATAACATTAAGTACCTTAGCCCACTCCTAACAACGTGTAATATACTCACTGTCAGGATGCAGCTCTTGCTGGTTCAAACAGTCATCATGACTGTAAGCATAATAATCACATATGGATGATTAGTCATTTGGTCACATGACGTCTACTCAAACCGCTGGGGGGGCGCCAAACTGAACTCTTGCGCTGGTTGCCAGAAAACGTAAATACACCTCTGCCACCAGTTATCTCACCAGCATTGCATCACTACCCTAGACCATGAGGGATGTTACCACTAATATATCACAGCCTTAGACTACATGGGATGTTACCATTATTACATCAAAACCCTAGACTATATGGAATGTTACCATTATTACATCACAACCCTAGACTATGGAATGTTACCATTATTACATCACAACCCTAGACTATATGGAATGTTACCATTATTACATCACAACCCTAGACTATGGAATGTTACCATTATTACATCACAACCCTAGACTATGGAATGTTACCATTATTACATCACAACCCTAGACTATGGAATGTTACCATTATTACATCACAACCCTAGACTATGGAATGTTACCATTATTACATCACAACCCTAGACTATATGGAATGTTACCATTATTACATCACAACCCTAGACTATGGAATGTTACCATTATTACATCACAACCCTAGACTATGGAATGTTACCATTATTACATCACAACCCTAGACTATGGAATGTTACCATTATTACATCACAACCCTAGACTATATGGAATGTTACCATTATTACATCACAACCCTAGACTATGGAATGTTACCATTATTACATCACAACCCTAGACTATGGAATGTTACCATTATTACATCACAACCCTAGACTATGGAATGTTACCATTATTACATCACAACCCTAGACTATATGGAATGTTACCATTATTACATCACAACCCTAGACTATGGAATGTTACCATTATACATCACAACCCTAGACTATGGAATGTTACCATTATTACATCACAACCCTAGACTATATGGAATGTTACCATTATTACATCACAACCCTAGACTATATGGAATGTTACCACTAATATATCACAGCCCTAGACTACATGGGATGTTACCATTATTACATCAAAACCCTAGACCACCAGGGATGTTACCATTAATTCATTACTATCCTAGACCACCAGGGATGTTATCATTACATCACAACCCTAGACCACTAGAGTTTACACAATTATTACAACCCAACCCTAGACCACATGGGATTTAACCATTAATCATATCACCCTTGTAAACCTCCATTGATTGTCAGAATTAGCCTCTTTATCTCAATAACAAACATTTTACACATAGGGGAGTTGTATTTGGTAATGTGCATTATTATGTCACTATATGGATGTATTCTGTGGGATGTACAATGAAGGAAATAAGTATTTGATCCCTTGCTGATTTTGCAAGTTTCCCCACTGATAAAGACATGAAGAGTCTATCATTTTAAGGGTCGATTAATTTTAACAGTAAAAGATAAAATATCAAGAATAAAATCACATTGTCTAAATGATATAAATGCATTTGCATTTTGAAGAGAGAAATAAGTATTTGATCCTCTACCAACCTTTAGAAGTTCTGGCTCCTACAGACCAGTTATCGGCTCCTAATCACCTCGTTACCAGCATTACAGGCAGATGTCTTACATTGTCACCTGTATAATAGACTCCTGTCCACACACTCAATGAATCAGTCACCTCTAACCTCTACAACATGGGAAGACCACAGAGCTTTGTAAGGATGTCAGGGAAAAGATCATAGACCTGCACAAGACTGGAATGTGCTTCAAGACCATAAGTAAGACAAAGCTGGGGGAGAAGGAGACAACTGAGGGTGCAATAGTAAGAAAATGGAAGGAATACAAAATGAGGTCAATCCAGATCAATCTGGGGCTCCATGTAAAATCTCACCTCATGGGGTATCCAGGATCATGAGGAAGGTGAGAGATCAGCCTAAAACTACACGAGGGATGAGAAATGAGACGAACATTTAGCTCTCTAGCAATAACTCAACTCTCCATGTGTGGAGGAAGAGAAATGCTGTCTATGATCCCAAGAGCACAATCCCCACAGTCAAGCATGGTGGTGGAAACATAATGCTTTGAGGGTGTTTCTCTGCTAAGGACACTGGACTACTTCACTGCATCAATGGGACAGTGTCTTCCAGCGTGACAATAGCCCAAAACATACAGGTCATGGAGTGGCTTAGCCAGTCTCCAGACCTAAATCCCATAGACAACTTATGGAGGAGCTGAATCTCTGAGTTGGCAAGCAACCACCTCAAAATCTTAATGATTTAGAGATGAGTTGTAAAGAGGAGTGGGCCAAAATCCCTCCTGACATGTGCACAAACCTTATCATCAACTACAAGAAACGTCTGACTGCTGTGCTGCCAACAAGGGTTTTGCCACCAAGTATTAAGTCTTATTTTCCACAGGGATCAAATACTTAATTTTCTTTGCAAAATGCAAATACATGTATATAATTTAGACAATGGGATTTTCTGGATTTTATTTGTGATATTCTGTCTCTCACTATTAAAATTAACCGACCCTTAAAATTATAGACTGTTCATGTCTTTCTCAGTGGGCAAACTTACAAAATCAGCAAGGGATCAAGTAATGATTTCCTTCACTGTATAGTATTATTTTGACATCATATGTCAGTATTTTGCAGGCTATCTGACTATTCAGGTAAGACACTTATCTGTATGATCAGTTGCTTGCTGATCATTTTCCATATTAATGTCTGTTTCCCACAGGTGGAGAAATTTATCGGCACATGCACAACAGAATAACATTAAATAAATTTACTCATAAAAGATAAAGAGGACAATTAGATAGAAGTGAATGTCCTGGCACTGGTCACACATGGGTGCTAGATCCAGAGCGCCGCCGTCAGCTTTTCACCTGGTGCTGTATAACACCTTCTCTTCCCTGTCATCTCTGTCATTCTTCAGCTTTTTATGAGGTTTCTTCATTTTCCAGAGGTCATGGAGCAAACAGAGCAGGAGCAGAGAGAAGAGGACACACACCGTCCCATGGAAGACGACATGACCCCACAAAACACTCTTCTTCACAAGAAAATCTAAAGGAAGGAGAGAAATTCAGGAGATCAGGAAGATGTGAGACGAAAGGATCCCCAGCGGTAAATTATGACTCCACCAAACACAGATTGACTCCTCCACCAAACACACAGCGACTCCTCCACCCAACACTGACCATCTCCTCCACCCAACACAGAGCGACTCCTCCACCCAACACTGACCATCTCCTCCACCAAACACAGAGTGACTCCTCCACCCAACACTGACCATCTCCTCCACCCAACACAGAGCGACTCCTCCACCCAATACTGACCATCTCCTCCACCAAACACAGAGTGACTCCTCCACCCAACACTGACCATCTCCTCCACCCAACACAGAGCGACTCCTACACCCAACACTGACCATCTCCTCCACCAAACACAGAGCGACTCCTCCACCCAACACTGACCATCTCCTCACCCAACACAGAGCGACTCCTCCACCCAACACTGACCATCTCCTCCACCCAACACAGAGCGACTCCTCCACCCAACACTGACCATCTCCTCCACCAAACACAGAGTGACTCCTCCACGCAACACTGACCATCTCCTCCACCCAACACAGAGCGACTCCTCCACCCAATACTGACCATCTCCTCCACCAAACACAGAGCGACTCCTCCACCCAATACTGACCATCTCCTCCACCAAACACAGAGCGACTCCTCCACCCAACACTGACCATCTCCTCCACGAAACACAGAGTAACTCCTCCACCAAACACAGAGCGACTCCTCCACCCAACACAGAGCAACTCCTCCACCCAACACAGAGCAACTCCTCACACCCAACACATACCACTCCCTCCCCCAACACAGAGCAACTCCTCCACCCAACACATACCGACTCCTCCACCAACACAGAGTGACTCCTCCACCAAACACAGACCAATTTCTCCACCAAACACAGACCAATTTCCCACCAAACACAGAGCAACTCCTCCATCAAACACAGACCAACTCCTCCACCAAACACAGACCGACTCCTCCACCAAACACATACCGACTCCTCCACCAAACACAGACCGACTCCTCCACCAAACACAGACCGACTCACTCCACCCAACACAGAGTGACTCCTCCACCAAACACAGGACCAATTCCTCCACCAAACACAGACCAATTCCTCCACCAAACACAGACCAATTCCTCCACCCAACACTGACCATCTCTCTCTACCAAACACGGAGCGACTCCTCCACCAAACACTGACTATCTCCTCCACCAAACACAGAGCGACTCCTCCACCCAACACTGACCATCTCCTCCACCAAACACAGAGTGGACTCCTCCACGCAACACTGACCATCTCCTCCACCCAACACAGAGCGACTCCTCCACCCAATACTGACCATCTCCTCACCAAACACAGAGTGACTCCTCCACCCAACACTGACCATCTCCTCCACCCAACACAGAGCGACTCCTCCACCCAATACTGACCATCTCCTCCACCAAACACAGAGCGACTCCTCCACCCAACACTGACCATCTCCTCCACCAAACACAGAGTGACTCCTCCACGCAACACTGACCATCTCCTCCACCCAACACAGAGCGACTCCTCCACCCAATACTGACTATCTCCTCCACCAAACATAGAGCGACTCCTCCACCAAACACAGACCAATTCCTCCACCCAACACAGAGTGACTCCTCCAACCAAACACAGAGTAACTCCCATACCCAACACAGACCAATTTCTCTACCAAACACAGGGCGACTCCTCCACCCAACACAGAGTGACTCCTCCACCCAACACAGCGAGACTCCTCCACCCAACACAGAGCGATTCCTCTACCCAACACAGAATGACTCCTCCACCCAACACAGAATGACTCCTCCACCCAACACAGAATGACTCCTCCACCCAAAACAGATCAATTCCTCCACCAAACACATAGCGACTCCTCCAAGTAACACAGACCAATTCCTCCACCAAGCACAGACCAACTCTTCCACCCAACACAGAGCGACTCCTCCAACCAACACAGAGCGACTCCTCCACCCAACACAGAGCGACTCCTCCACCCAACACAGAGCGACTCCTCCACCCAACACAGAGCGACTCCTCCACCCAACACAGATTGACTCCTCCACCCAACACAGAGCGACTCCTCCACCCAACACAGAGCGACTCCTCCACCAAACACAGAGCGACTCCTCCACCAAACACATAGCGACTCCTCCACCAAACACATAGCGACTCCTCCACTAAACACATAGCGACTCCTCCAGCCAACACCGAGTGACTCCTCCACCCAACACATACCGACTCCTCCACCCAACACAGAGTGACTCCTCCACCAAACACAGACCAATTTCTCCACCAAACACAGACCAATTTCTCCACCAAACACAGAGCAACTCCTCCATCAAACACAGACCGCCTCCTCCACCAAACACAGACCGACTCCTCCACCAAACACATACCGACTCCTCCACCAAACACAGACCGACTCCTCCACCAAACACAGACCGACTCCTCCACCCAACACAGAGTGACTCCTCCACCAAACACAGACCAATTCCTCCACCAAACACAGACCAATTCCTCCACCAAACACAGACCAATTCCTCCACCCACCACTGACCATCTCCTCTACCAAACACGGAGCGACTCCTCCACCAAACACTGACTATCTCCTCCACCAAACATAGAGCGACTCCTCCACCAAACACAGACCAATTCCTCCACCCAACACAGAGTGACTCCTCCAACCAAACACAGAGTAACTCCCATACCCAACACAGACCAATTTCTCTACCAAACACAGGGCGACTCCTCCACCCAAAATAGAGTGACTCCTCCACCCAACACAGCGAGACTCCTCCACCCAACACAGAGCGATTCCTCTACCCAACACAGAATGACTCCTCCACCCAACACAGAATGACTCCTCCACCCAAAACAGATCAATTCCTCCACCAAACACATAGCGACTCCTCCAACCAACACAGACCAATTCCTCCACCAAGCACAGACCAACTCTTCCACCCAACACAGAGCGACTCCTCCAACCAACACAGAGCGACTCCTCCACCCAACACAGAGCGACTCCTCCACCCAACACAGAGCGACTCCTCCACCCAACACAGAGCGACTCCTCCACCCAACACAAATTGACTCCTCCACCCAACACAGAGCGACTCCTCCACCCAACACAGAGCGACTCCTCCACCAAACACAGAGCGACTCCTCCACCAAACACATAGCGACTCCTCCACCAAACACATAGCGACTCCTCCACTAAACACATAGCGACTCCTCCACCAAACACATAGCGACTCCTCCAGCCAACACCGAGTGACTCCTCCACCCAACACCGAGTGACTCCTCCACCCAACACAGAGCGACTCAGGTGCAGCCAACACCGAGCAGCAACTTCAGCCAAGAAAGAGTGACTGCTCTACCCAACACAGACCAAATCCTCCACCCAACACGGAACAAATCCTCCAGCCAACACAAAGTGTTTCCTCCAGCGCGGGGAGGGAGCAGAGTGAGAGGAAAGAGCAGAGTGAGAGGAAAGAGCAGAGTGTGAGGAGGGAAAGTGATTTTTCTCCTGAAGAAGTAGTGGCATAGCTATGAAATGCGTAGACCAATAAAGTCTTTTGCTATTAACTGGATGTGTCCTGCTTTTGACATCGGCAGCACAGGAAGTTACCCTTTTCCCTTTCCTTCTCACATACACAGCTTACACATGGTTCTGCTGCAGCCGTTACATGGTTTGAAGTGGTTATACCTCACACAACCCCTTAAGGTTAACCTAACCTTATCTATTATTAATATTCCTATAATTGGTTAAGACCCTATTTATGCTTCACTCCATTTTCATCAACACTGAGTGACTACGTAGATACAACACATCCCTATATATCACATTTAGTGACTACATAGATACAGCACCTACCTATATATCATAGGCTAGGGTCACACTTGCGTCAGCCCTTATGGCTGATGCAAGCACTAAAACCTTAGAATAATTTCCCTAGACGCAACCTGAACACAGGCTGTGTAGCGGGAGAACGCGGCCCCTAGCCACCTGCTGTGTTCCCTGGATACCAGCTACACAGCGGGCTGCGAGGAGTGCGATTTGCACCACGCACAGGGAAACACATCATGCTGCGTTTCACTGTGCGTGGTGCGTGCGTGGTGCAAATCCCACAGCCCGCTGTGTAGCTGTTATCCAGGGAACACAGCGGGTGGCTAGGGGCCGCGTTCTCCCGCTACACAGCCTGTGTTCAGGCTGCGTCTAGGGAAATTGTTCTAAGTTTTCAGCAGACACCGATGGAAACTTAGAATACACCCAGGTGACCCTAGCGATACTGAATGACTATACAGCTATAGCACTTCTCTATATATCACACTGAGTGACTATACAACTGCAACACTTCCCTATATATCACACCGACTGACTATACATCTACAGCACTTTCCTATAAATCACACTGAGTGACTATACTGTACATATACAGCACTTCCATATATATCACATTCAGAGACTATACAGCTGCAGCACCACATTATATTGCATTGTGGCTATACAGAAGTCTGCACTAAAGATGAACCACCACCCTAGTGTTCTAGTTCGATTCGATTCGTCGAATGGGAGGTGTGTTCGTTGAATGTTCGTCGAACACCCTCGAACACACTAAAACACTAGTGTGGTGGTCAATTTCAGGTCTGCAATGTGTATACATACATTGCGGAACTGAAATTAAGTAAAATCAAGGGTTAAAAATAAAAAAAATCGATACCTCCCTAATCCATCCAGCGACGCTTCCAGCACTGCCTACCTGTCGGAGATGTGATCCCGGCAGCGTTTCTCGGTGAAATGATGAGTTCTCACGATAGTTCGTCATGTGACCGGAAACCACTGCCGAGATTATGACGTCACCGCAGGTCCTACAGAGCCTCACTAGTAGTGCATAGTAGTGAGGACCTGCGGTCACATGACGAGTTCTCACGATAGTTCGTCATGTGACCGGAAACCGCTGCCGAGATTATGACGTCACCGCAGGTCCTACAGATCCTCACTACTATTCACTACTAGTGAGGGCCAGTATCATATCCTTCTATGGGTTCATTAACCAGCAGGAGCAGCACTCACCTGCACATTTCACCTGAGATTTCCTGTTTTCACTGACACTGACCCGGTTTCTGACAGAACACGTGATATTCCAGGGTTCGGGTGAAGTTACAAGGACATGGACCTCACTTGCTTTCTCAGCAGTCCTGGACGGTGAAGCGTTCTCCAGAAATGAACGGCCATTTATTGAAATGGAAAATTGAGGGTCATCCCCAGTGTCAATTCTGCAGACGATGACGGCACCAATGTCCGAAAGACACAACACATTCAGGAGAGGCTGCGAAACCGAATCTGAGGAAAGAATAAATAAAAATGTAAAAACACATATGAGCCATCGAAGAGCCTCATGTGTCCTCCATCATAGGAGAACATAGTGTGTGTACAAGGTGACCAGAGAGGATGATGGGAGCAGCGCTGGACACCGGGCCAGGACAAGTGGAGAGCAGTGTAGGCACCTGACCAAGGCAGTATGTGGCACCCCAGGGTTCGGTTGCCACAGATACACCTGGGCAGAGAATGATCTCCAAATCAGGTAAGC
The DNA here is from genome assembly GCA_033576535.1 of Allobates femoralis. Classification (NCBI taxonomy): domain Eukaryota; kingdom Metazoa; phylum Chordata; class Amphibia; order Anura; family Aromobatidae; genus Allobates; species Allobates femoralis. Next base: position 23,920,786 of record JARQOC010000002.1, read on the forward strand.
CCCACACAACACCTTCCACCCCAGACCTGAAGGGGGAGCTCTACAGGGCGAGTTCAGGCTTGCAGGTGGAATTAGGCAGTGTAGTTCTAGGGAGGACTGTGAAGACATCCTGGTGACGGGAGCTGTGCTAAGCCCATACCAGAGGGAAGCTTAGCCAGTGTGAGGGACCCAAGAGTGAGAGTCGGAGGCAAGGAGAAGTAACAAGGGGAGTGGAGACATACCGGTTCACCACAGAGGAACGACACTGAATACCAGACACTGGTGTCTGAGACTGTGGGGAATCTAACTGCCAAACAGTGAAGACCAGAGGCCAGGGAGACTCCAGATCTCCTAGCCACAGCAGCGCCTGAAGGCACAGCCACTTATTAGAGCCCAGGGACCGCAGCTGATACAGCGGTGCCCAGCAGGAGTTCATGCCGCCTGCCATACAGGTGAAGACAGCAGGAGAGGGTCAGGGCCTAGCTTCAGGCAGCCTAGGACAATAACAAAACATGTATAATGGCAAGGAGGTCTCGTAACCTCAAGGACATATTGGTAAGGAGCCAGAGAAAAAACATACATCCCAGACATGGCTGGAATGTAAGGGTTTTTTCCATGTGGTCATTGCAAGGGTTGTAACAACATGACCAAGGCTAAAGAATTTAGAAACTTTGATAATAGCGACAATATCAAATTAGACATCTGTTAACCTGTAGATCTAAAGGGTTCATTTATCAGGGGGAATGTCCATGCGGGAAAGTATACATTGGCCTCACTACACGAGAGTTACGTGTAAGGGTATTGGAACACGTTAAAGACGTAGAGAAGTCTGTGGCGGAAGAAGATTTGACGAAGTTGAAAACAATTCCCCGACATTTCAAGCTGCACCACCAGAGCGGTGCACGGCACCTCAAAGTGGAAGTAATGGGAATTAGAGGAGGAAATGTAGCAAAAATGTTGGCTCAAGTTGAAGGCAAATGGATTTATAGACATTAGCACCACAGGGTCTTATATGCTGTAAAATGAGGAGTGGTCGCATAGTCAGCTGCGGATATGTAAAATATTTGGATATAGCATAAGGGAGGACTAGGATGACACCAGCTAGGGAAATTTAATTATAGTGGGATACTGGTGATATATAACTATGAAGTGGGCAGTGTGGTAAAATATAACAAGGGGAGAGAACACTGCATTTGATTATATTGGATTTATGTATTAGCACATTAATGAATGTGCATTGTAATTTTGTCACTATAATGAGGATATGAATTTGTAATTAATGTATTGTGGGAATTGGTTTATGGAAAGTTATTAAGCACTGTCACTTTAAGAAATGTTTAGTATCAAATTTGTTTTATGATAAGTAATTCAGCACTGTCACTTTAAGAAATGTGTTCTATTGATATTGTTATACACGTTTGAAGCATATCGGCACTTTATAAAATCCACTAATAATTGATAGCAGCATTGTCGCTCTAGTGAGGGTCACTTTAGGCTAAGGATATTATTATTATTATTTATTTATATAGCTGCATTATATTCCATGGCGCTTTACATGCTAAAAGGGGCAGACTAGGACAAGTAACATAGTAGCAATACAAGTAACAATAAATGTGGACAATTCGGTCATACAGATAAAAGGGGGGAGAAATCCTGTCCACAAAAGCTCACACTCTACGAGGGGTGGGGATACAGTAGGAGGGGGAAGTTCCAGTCGTGAGGCGGTGTGGTGGACCGGGTCTTATTGCAGGTGGTAGGCTTGGCGGAACAGGTGGGTCTTCAGGCTTCTTTTGAAGGTTCCCAGGGTAGGAGAATGTCTGATGTGTTGGGGCAGTGAGTTCCAGAGTCTGGGTGAAGCACGGGAGAAATCCTGTATGCGGTTGTGCGAAGAGGAGATGAGGGGGAGTAGAGGAGGAGTTCTTGGGAGGATCGCAGGTTGCGTGAGGGTAGGTATGGGGAGGCCAGGGCGGAGATGTATGGAGGGGACTGGTTGTGAATGGCTTTGTATGTCATGGTTAGTGTTTTAAACTGGGATCTATGGGAAGTAGGGAGCCAGTGAAGGACTTGGCAGAGGGGGGAGACAGGGAAGTAGCGGGGAGACAGATGGATTAGGCGGCAGCGGAGTTCAGGATAGATTGGAGAGGTGCAAGGGAGGTATTGGGGAGGCCGGTGAGCAGGAGGTTGCAGTAGTCGAGGCGGGAGATGATGAGAGCGTGAATAAGGGTTTTAGCAGTGTCGTGGTCAAGGAAAAGTGCGGATCCTATAGATGTTTTTGAGTTTGAGCTGTATTGGCCAGGATATATACTGCAACTGACTGCATTGACACAGAGGCATTGAATATCACTGCCAAAATGAGGAAGTGCGCATGACCGGTGGAAGAACTCCTCACTTCCGGTGTCCGGTCACTATGACAGCGCTGGCACGCATGAGTTCCGGTGCTTGCGCTTCACAGACCGGATACCAGAAGTCAGGTGGTTAGAGGAGTAATTCCCAGAAGTCATGCGCAGCTAATTACTCATAGCAGCGGCGTAATTCCCATCGGGGGATGGGGGGCGCTATATAGGATGAAGGAAATTAGACAACAACACACGCTGGTGAAGATGCAAACTTGAAACGTGCGTTGGCGGATCTGGTGGGGCCACTCTGCAGGACAGCTGGTGTTCAGCTTGGTACAAGTATTATACAGGTAAACAAAGCAGCAGTAATCTGATATTTACAAGTGTTTAGCAGCCTTATGGGAAGGAATGCTCAGGACTGTTAGTGGGAATAGCCAATTACCTACTCACTTGATATTACTATGAATGTACAGTTTAGAACACTATTATATGCCGTTAGCTGACTGCAGGGGTGGAGTGTACTCACGTATTTTGTTAGGGTCCCGCGGCGAGAAATATTGTCAGCGATATTGCGACCTGGAAATATCGCTGCCACATTGCCTCCCAATTGCCTCCTTATTGCGGCGTGTATTTCGGGAATTTGGCGGCGATATGTCGCCTCATTCCGGTCGCCTGGTTTTAGAGCAGGGCTTTAAAATCGAAACCTGGCGACATTGGTTTTATCGCTGCCAAATTCCCGAAATACACGCCGCAATAAGGAGGCAATTTGGCGGCGATAATTCCAGCGAGAAATATCACCGCCAAAAATGTCTCTGGTGGTTGTGGTGTGTAAAGGTACCCTTATGGAATAAACATTGTTATAAAATAATTGTAGCTTGTATTGGTACCTGAATAAATTGTAATTTTATAAAGTTGTGGCCAAAAGTATTGCCACCCCTGCAATTCTGTCAGATAATACTCAGTTTCTTCCTGAAAATGATTGCAATCACAAATTCTTTGGTATTATTATCTTCATTTAATTTGTCTTCAATGAAAAAACACAAAAAGAATTGTCCTTAAGCCAAATTGGACATACGGTAATTCCACACCAAACATAAAAAAGGGGGTGGACAAAAGTATTGGCACTGTTAGAAATATCATGTGATGCTTCTCTAATTTGTGTAATTAACAGCACCTGTAACTTACCTGTGGCACCTAACAGGTGTTGGCAATAACGAAATCACACTTGCAGCCAGTAGACATGGATTAAAGTTGACTCAACCTCTGTCCTGTGTCCTTGTGTGTACCACATTGACCATGGAGAAAAGAAAGAAGACCAAAGAACTGTCTGAGGACTTGAGAAACCAAATTGTGAGGAAGCATGAGCAATCTCAAGGCTACAAGTCCATCTCCAAAGACCTGAATGTTCCTGTGTCTACCGCGCGCAGTGTCATCAAGAAGTTTAAAGCCCATGGCACTGTGGCTAACCTCCCTAGATGTGGACGGAAAAGAAAAATTGATGAGAGATTTCAACGCAAGATTGTGCGGATGGTGGATAAAGAACCTCGACTAACATCCAAACAAGTTCAAGCTGCCCTGCAGTCCGAGGGTGCAACAGTGTCAACCCGGACTATCCGTCGGCGTCTGAATGAAAAGGGACTGTATGGTAGGATACCCAGGAAGACCCCACTTCTTACCCCGAGACATAAAAAAGCCAGGCTGGAGTTTGCCAAAACTTACCTGAGAAAGACTACAACGTTTTGGAAGAATGTTCTCTGGTCAGATGAGACAAAAGTAGAGCTTTATGGGCAAAGGCATCAACATAGAGTTTACAGGAGAAAAAAAGAGGCATTCAAAGAAAAGAACACGATCCCTACAGTCAGACATGGCGGAGGTTCCCTGATGTTTTGGGGTTGCTTTGCTGCCTCTGGCACTGGACTGCTTGACCGTGTGCATGGCATTATGAAGTCTGAAGACTACCAACACATTTTGCAGCATAATGTAGGGCCCAGTGTGAGAAAGCTGGGTCTCCCTCAGAGGTCATAGGTCTTCCAGCAGGACAATGACCCAAAACACACTTCAAAAAGCACTAGAAAATGGTTTGAGAGAAAGCACTGGAAACTTCTAAGGTGGCCAGCAATGAGTCCAGACCTGAATCCCATAGAACACCTGTGGAGAGATCTGAAAATGGCAGTTTGGAGAAGGCAGCCTTCAAATATCAGGGACCTGGAGCAGTTTGCCAAAGAAGAATGGTCTAAAATTCCAGCAGAGCATTGTAAGAAACTCATTGATGGTTACCGGAAGCGGTTGATCGCAGTTTATTTTGGCTAAGGTTGTGCAACCAAGTATTAGGCTGAGGGTGCCAATACTTTTGTCCGGCCCATTTTTGGAGTTTTGTGTGAAATGATCAATGTTTTGCTTTTTGCTTCATTCTCTTTTGTGTTTTTTCATTGAAGACAAATTAAATGAAGATAATAATACCAAAGAATTTGTGATTGCAATCATTTTCAGGAAGAAACTGAGTATTATCTGACAGAATTGCAGGGGTGTCAATACTTTTGGTCACAACTGTACATATTTTAATAAATAAAAATGATTTTGTATGAGAAGTTGCTGTAGTTTCATGTATCATCTGTGTGTCCCAGTGTGAGACACCACAGATAATTTTGGAGGTATATCCTAGGACCATAATAGACACAGCACCACAGGGAGGCCTCATAACTCACCAGGTATGGAGATCCCAAACTGCTTCCAGACCACCCAGGCCGGTAACATCAGAGACTGTACCCTGGACTATACCTGCAACTTCCGTAAAGGTATGGAAACATCAACCCTGTGTGTGACCGTTATTGTGATTCCTGATTCTACTCCCTCCATAGACTGGACTGCAACTCTTAACTTTCACCACAACTGACTTGGGGATCCCACTCCACCTACAGGGAGTGTAACCATCTGGCTGCCCAAACATCACCCCGGAGGTCTGATCCGCAGCATCGGTAATCATATCGGAACCGTAGGTGGCGTCACAAAACACTTTTATTTTTATTATTTTTACTGACTTTCATTGACCACCAGGGCCATGGGACCAGGCACAGGCCGCCCATGACAATCCCCTGTGAATCAACACCTGGAACCGGGTACCCCACGGTCCTGGGGCAGGTCAGGTATCTCTTGCCTCTCTAAAAAGAGGGTGAAGCTTGATAATGCTAAATGCCTGAGGCCGCTCAACACCTTCCTCAGTACTGTGATGGCTGGGGTGCAGACACTCAAGTGACCTGTGTCAGTGAGTCATTGACACTGCTCCACCCATTAACCCTATGCATCCCAGCCATCACTCCCTCCCTGCACAAAATTGTGTTTGAATCAGTAAGAGGTGAATACAATTGATGTGAGCGCCATCCAGGACAGGAGCAGAGGAGCTCTAATTTCCCTGCTATGCCGGGAACTCTAAGGCTGGCTTCACACCACGGTTATCAGCTGTTTTTTGCAGGATTCACTGGAGCAGAAACTGACAGGACAGGATGTGTTGGAATTGCTGCCAAATATGCTCCTGGATCCTGTGTTTTGCAATGTTCGTTTAATGCTGCTGTCCATGGTGCTGACCTTTCTCCCTGTGATGCAGCCACACACAAAGACCCAAGAAGTGCGCTTTAGCTGAGCGCACAGGAAAATGACTAGAACGTTTTCCTGTGCGCTCAGCTAAAGCGCACTTCTTAGGTCTTTGTGTGTGGCTGCATCCAAGGTGAACTGTGGGTTACTATGAGGCAGGGTTGTCAGGCTGCGATTGCCTGTAACGCTATCCGCTACAGCTGAAATAGCTCAGCGCTTAGCGCTGCCGTTAAACGTGCCTGACAGCCCACGTCTGACCCCAGCCTAAGGCTGGTTTCACACTGCAGGATTTTCAGTGATCAGGGTCCATCCAGTTTGTGTGCCAAAACCAGGAGTGAACCTTGTAGAGAAAAAGTATAATTGAAAGATTGACACCTGTTCTGACTTTTGGAGACACTCCTGGTTTTGACACACAAAACCTGATGGAACCTCATCAGGGAAAAACTACAGTGTGAAAGCAGCCTAACAAGGCACAACACACTTTCTGAGGTCACGCTAAGGGCCGCTTCACACTGCGGCGTGATCCGGTCCGGTTCTGTCCGGGATGCCCCAGACAGCCGCGGACCAGATCAGCACACAGGACTGGGTGGCTATTATGCCTCCGGTCCTGTGTGCAGCCGCACGCAGCTGCAGCCGCTGCACACCGGACCGGAGGCATAATAGCCCCCAGTCCTGTGTGCTGATCTGGTCCGCGGCTGTCTTGGGCATCCCGGACAGAACCGGAACAGATCACGCCGCAGTGTGAAGCGGCCCTAACCATGTAAAATGTTTCTTCTGTAAGCATTTATTTTTTATTACTTAATAAAAAAGAAAACTCCATTCTTGTTTGAGCTGGTCTCGATTTTTTTTTCTTCATTTGGACAAGACATTTTCGGCCTGCACCTTCTTGGAGATGATTCAGGCAAGGGCCGTCATGTGCCACTACTGTACTGGATAGAAGAGAAGATGGTTGCCAATGTGTACAAGAAGACTGGATTAGGTGAGTATAAGTTTTTTATTTCTTATATTATGTGGCCAATGAATGAGGGCTATCACAAGAGGGGCTGTGGGGAAATTAGATTTAGGCTGTGGGCACATCATATTACAAGAGAGACAGTAGGGAGCATTATAGTGGGGGTTGTAAGGATCACTATACCTGGGTTGAAGGGACTAGTGTTGAGCAAACTTCCCCGTAAAAGGTTCGCCAATTTCAAATTCGGCATGAACCTGGCCAATTCGTATTCGGGATCGGAAACAAGAATTAAAAAGTTGGTGAACGCTGCTTTGTTTGGTAACTGGAAGCTTAAAATCGCCCTTAAACATTCCTTGAAGGTTTAGGGCAAGAACAGTTGCCGAAAGACCCGGTGGCTCTGGTAACCTATAGGGTACCTGACTTCACCGCCATCAGGTCGCCCTGTAGCTTTAAACCTGATGAATTTAATGGAGTTTGAAAAGAACAGTTTTAAGCTTCCTTGAGTTTCCAGGTGTTAGGACACCTGCAAGTTGTGAATTTTTGGAACAGTTCCAAATGTGGCAGTAGCAGTGAACTCCAGGAACCTTAAAATCTCCTTTAAACATCCCTTTAAGAGAGCTTTTAATTTTTTTTTAGAGAGAAAACCTTTATAATCGCAGAAGGCCAGCACCATGCGAGGTCCACCCTGCAGCTGGAGCATCTGCCTTCTTGACTCCACACCTTCTATGTTGGGTAAGGTAGTCACCTTCATGAAACTAAAGAGCTTTAAGGGGTGGTATGCTGTGGGGGTAAGTCGGATCACCACTACAGATGATATGGAAGAGAGGCAGCAGAAAGCTGAGGTGGAGAGGATGCAGTGTCAGCTGCTGGACAAGCCTTACCACGGGAGACAGCCAGCCTCAGGAAGTTTCTCAAGGTGTGTCACTGTACTGGAAGCCTAGTGACCTCCAGTTTCGCGATTGGTCCTGCAGGATCCCTGATCGATTTGGGGCTGGTACCCTTGTTGCAGCTCGTCTGCCCAGCTTCAACAGTTGGCAACAGATTCGTCAAGCCAAACTCTCGGCCTAGCACTTCACTCCACGCTCCATGCTTTCTCACATGCTGCCTCTATCTCAACTCAAGCTCTCCTTTCTTGCCACCAACCCCTATCCTAATTCCTCCCTCCAAACAGTAGGTGGGGACTGCCCTAAAGGTGGGTCTCATCCACCAGGCATCTCCCTGCCCTGAAGTTCAGATGTGTTTGGTGTATTTGGGGGTCTCAGCAAAGTATTGTCCTCTTAACTCTAGGCATATCACACATAAAAATGTAGTACTATTTGTGGCGGCCTGGCCGCAGGGGCGCCACAGACGGTGCCTCAAATGCACTATGCCCTAAATAGACTGTATCCTTAATGGACTGTGCCCCATTATCTTGATGGCCTGTGCCCCATTTTAATAGTCTGTGTCAATCCTTGTGGGACTTGCTGGGTGTTATGTACTGTGTGCAAATAGGAAAAATTGGAGGACCCAATGTACCAACCGGGTCATTTGTTTGCAATGTTCAAGAACTGTGCTTGGGGAAAGGACTCACTTGTATGCTGATGCTCCCTGTGTGTGTTATAGCCTAATCAGAGAATGGACTCCAATGTCTATGGCTAGGTTCACATTGCGTTTACCATTGTGTTTGAAAGCAATGTGTTTTCACTGCATTAATACAATGAAACGCAAGCGTTTGATTGCGTCAATGTAGCCATAGACTTCTATTGTAAAATGCAGTCAAATGCATTGCAAACACAATGCAAAATGTGGTTGCGTTTGAAACGCTGTGTTTATCCTGCGCGCACAGGGAACATTGCCCACAACGTTAGCTGTGCGTTCAGGACAAATGCTTTTGTTTCATTGCGTTATTTCAGTGTGTCACGCCCAGGGCCGGGTACTCGGGTTTCAGGCACGAGGTCCAGGGGATCACTAATGGCGATGCCTGAGCCCTTGACCCTGGGGGGACATCTAATGAGGGTTAAAATGAAGGTGATGCGGTAAACGTTATTTCATGATGCCACCTGTAGTACCTGGTGAGAGGTCACCAGCACTGCCACTGTCCTCCGGAGGGCATTGGTATTGCGGATAGGTGGTATAGCTTTCTTCAGGTAAAGCTGGACCTCCGGGGCAGCGTTGAGTAGAAGTAGAGAGATTCAATGTCGGTAGCACAGAGACACAGAGATAAGTTCACTCTCTCCCGGGTACTTTACTGGCAACAAGCATCTACTGATACAGCGTTCACAGTTCGGTACAGATGTATAACAGGTAACCTTCCAGGTGGCTGTAAGTGGATGCACAGTGGTAAGGAGGTACCTGTGGTATACTTTAGTTGACGAACCCGTGTCCTGTGTTCCCTGCCTGGATAAGTCCTTTCCCTGTTCCCTCGAGGTAATCCTGTGGCTCCTCTCCTCCCCTTCTGCCTCTCCAACTTCGACCCCGACCTCTATGGAAGAATGGGTGGACCACTCCATAATGGCAGGGTGCTGTGACCGCTAAACAATCTGTAGCAGCCGGTTGATTCAGAGCTGGACCCTGGCCGTTTCCTCGGATCCGGCTTTCTTTGGTGGACTGTGGAAGCTCCCCGTAGTATGGCCGCTCCGTACTGGGGTTCCCCCTTTCTCTCTCGGGCCAAGACTCACACATCAGGCACCCTCTCTCACGGTCCCCTCAGGACCCCCTTTCATCCTCCCTCACGTGCAGTCTGCAGCTTTCCTGTTCTGTCCTCCCGACACTCCTCCCTCCTAGGGTATATGCTCCTTCTATCCCCTAAGTCGGTGTGGGAGTGCTGGGATTGGGTCCCTCCCACCTGCCTCTGCATCCACCTACAGTTGGGGAAAATGACACTGCTTTTATGGGTGTAATACCCTGATGTGAGGCCTGACCATCTGGGGCGCCACAAGTGCAAAACACATTGCGTTCAAACGCAATGCTAAACGCAATGTGAACCTAGCCTATGCGAGCCTTTGTGGACTTTGTGCTCCTGTTGGCCTATTGGCCTGTTTTATGAAAAAATGGACTTGGACTCTGTAGTTCCAGCATCTTAGCCCAGCAAGACCAGGGTCAAGATGACCCAAAGAAAGATGATAAAACATTTTACAATGTTTCACCTGTGTTGTGCGATTGTATGCATGATGTCTCCCAGGTGTACGGTATGGCTGAGGACGGCCATGGTTAAAGAGAGGAGGTAAGTAGGGGGGTGTTCAGTGCGCCCATGAAGTCTTTGCACTCCCCCTGAAGACACCACTGCTACTGTATATATATATATGTATATATATATATATCAAGTTGAAACGTTTGAGCAGCACCAAAAACCGGGTGCAAATCTGTCCAACAAGCCACTCCTTGTAAATATATGCGAAAAAATGACAGCAGCACTCCAAGAAAATCTTCAATAGCCTTTAATCGGCCTACAGGGCGACCCGCGACGTTTCAGCCACCACGTGGCTTTTGTCTAGACAAAAGCCACGTGGTGGCTGAAACGTCGCGGGTCGCCCTGTAGGCCGATTAAAGGCTATTGAAGATTTTCTTGGAGTGCTGCTGTCATTTTTTCGCATATATATATATATATATATATATATTCCATACTTATATGCTAAGTGTCTATATGAAACTGAACAGTGTTTGTGTTTCCAAGCTGAAAAGTTACATCTTGTAACTACATCTTATTTTTTAACTCTGCAAAAGTATACCTTTTGAACTGAAATCCTTGTGTGGTGTATTGTTTGTGTGACGTATCAGGTGCTTTGATATTCCCCTACAGATGCTGGAGAAGAAGCCGGAGGTGTCAGGTGTGGAAATGGAAAAGACACTAGACACACTCCTGTAGCACAGGGCTTAGCAACTCCAGTCCTCAAACAGTGCATGTTTTCAGGATTTTTGTAGCATTGCACAAGGAGTTGGAATCATCATCTAACAGGTGATTAGCACTGTTAGACGCCTTCAAGGACTGAACTTGTCCACCCCAGCACTAGAAGCCATGGGGCAAGAGGAATCCTCGAGCCCTTCCAACACAACTGCGGCTCTCCCCGGACTCTCTTACAGCATATAGGGGGTCACATTCACAGAGAGCAGCACCCATATGCTGTGAGATAAGGCAATGATGACAGTGCGACAAGCGGTGCTGTCACAAAGATTACTGTAGTTCACACTCAAGGGGTCAAACAGGGGCCATCCCATGAGTTTGAACTGCACTGCACTCTCTGTCGTCATCGCTCCTCACACACACTGTCTCACAATACTGGTGAGATATACCCATTAGATTTATGCGATATCATCAGACAGTGAATGTGAGAAAGGCTGACATTACAGGTCTCAGGTCACACAGTGGGATTCTCCGCAGTGTGATACCCACTGTGTAACCTGACATAACCTCAGTGAAGCCACGGTTTCTCACATTTATGGGAGCCGTGCAGTACCTGCTCTCCCAGTATATGTGGGATGCATTCACTGATCCTGCCCCCCATATGCTAGGACTACTTCAAGATTTTTGGGGGTTTGTTTTTTTTTTAATTTTTTTTTTTGTTTAGATGCTTTTTTTTGTGGGTAGAATGGGAGACTTTAAAAAAAACAACGCACAAAGGCAGCAGGAGAGCAGGGGCGAAGAAACCGGGGTGGCACATGTCATGAAGGCACCACTCCTGGGGCGGTTGCTGCCTGCTATTTTTAAGATGGGGAGGGCCAATAACCATGATCTGTTAGGTCATTGTGTGAAGAAACCTCCTAGGTCATCTGGTCCAACTCCCTGCAGATGTCTGTCCAGCCTCTGTGTGAAGACTACAAATTTATCAAAAGACTGACAGGCAACACTAAGTGTGAACAGGTGCTAGCTAAAAAAGAACAACTACAAGGGACAGATAGAGCTGCACACTAGAACACTAGAATTAAGTAAATAGACTGTGGCCTGCATTACTGCTGGAGGAACATTAGAAAATAGGAAAAATACACTTGTCTTATTGCAATCTTGAATAAAGAAAATTTTACATTGCATAACTGCTGTAGGAATATTTGAAAAAAGGAGACACTTTGCTAATGTATAGGCCAATGCATATGAGCATATTATATTGGGACCTTAATCTAAAATTCCTCTATGTGTGATTAAAAATCTGCCTGTCTGCAGATCATAGATTAGAGTCCCAATATATGAGAAGCACCTTGTTGTTGGGTATCAGGCTTATATGCATTGGCCAATAGATTAGTTAAGCATCTCCTTTTATCAAATACTCCTACAGCAGTTATGCAATGTAACATTTTCTTTATTCAGATTTGCAATAAGACAAGTGTATTTTATCTATTTTCTAATGTTCCTCCAGCAGTAATGAAGGCCATAGTCTATTTACTTAATTCTAATGTGGAGCTTTATCTGTCCACTTGTAGTTGTTCTTTTTCAGCTAGCACCTGTTCACACTTGGTGTTGCCCGTCAGTCTTTTGATAAATTTGTAATATTGAAATAGAGGCTGGACAGACATCTGTCTTGGTACCTTTACACGCCGCGACGGCAGGCTGGATACATCGCGCTACAAGCTACAATTGTAGCTTGTAGCGTCCATATCGCCTGTAGTAGCGGCGTCTGAAGAGGCGACGCTACAGCCGGCGACAGATACATCTGTTTATGGGCTCTGCTCATAAACTTAAGGCAACATCGCCGATTGTAGCGAGCTGTATCGGCGTGTAAAGAAGCAACGGAAGGGAACTCTGGACACCCGGCGATGTGGCTGCCATGTATCTAAGGCGTGACACAGTCGCCATGTTACCGCGCCCCATCTGCGATCATTGGAGGTCGCTCCTGCTTTATGATTGGTAGTCGCAGCATAGGGCGGGATATTTAAGGAGCTGACCAGTCACACTACACAATTACTCGAGCGTGCTCTATTAACCAGCCTCCTGCGATGCCTGATGATATTGCGCTGTCCTATCATCATACGGACGGCTCGTAATCCAAGATTGTTGCACGCCTATGTGCTATCCCTGCTGCACCGGGTCCGCCCATAGTAGCTTGTTGGAGCGGTGTGTAAACATGGTACGCTACGCTACAGCTGGCTACTTGAGACACCCGGCGATGTAGCTAGCTATAGATGTAGCGTGGCGTAGCGCACCTTGTCGCGGCGTGTAAAGAGGGTGCGTTGACCGTTTGTAGCCGTTTGAGCGTGCTCGTGCACGCGAAGTAGCGCGATGTATCCAGCCTGCCGTCGCGGCGTGTAAAGGTACCATCTGGGATGATTTAGTGAACCCTGCTTAATTCTAGCGTTCTAGTGTGCAGCTATCTCTCCCCTTATGTCTGTGTGAAGACTTCTACCGAAGAGGAACTCACCACCTCTTATGGCCGCCTGTTCCACTTGTTGAGTAGATTTCAGCTGATCGCGGATTGCCGAGTGTGGGCCTCCTACAGATCGGTATGTTGTCAATCATCCAGTCCTGGACAATCCCTTTAAGGAGGTGTTCTTGGACTGTGCAGGTGGTTGTCGAGAGTTTTACCTATACAAATATACCGTATATATATATATTCCTATACTACAGTTGTGGCCAAAAGTATTGACACCCCTGCAATTCTGTCAGATAATACTCAGTTTCTTCCTGAAAATGATTGCAGTCACAAATTCTTTGGTATTATTATCTTCATTTAATTTGTCGTCAATGAAAAAACACAAAAATAATTGTCCTAAAGCCAAATTGGATAATTCCACACCAAACATAAAAAAGGGGGTGGTGTGAGACAGTGAGGGGGATCATATGCGAGGGGCGCTATGTGTTCCCCAGAATGTGCACTGTCACTTATTGAACCTGGTATGGAATATAGGATAGAGGGACGCTCCTCTCCAGGCCGGGTCTTGTAGGTTTTCCCCGGAGGGAGACACGGGGTTAAATGCTAGGTTAGGAGACAGGGCGGGGTTCTCTGTGGAGAGCTTCAGCCTGAGCTGAGGCCGAAGAGGCTGCTGAATGGTCAGGTCAGGGCTGTGAGAGGCTGTGTGCTGTTACAACACGGCCTAACCCGGGAGCCCAGTGCGACCCCGACCGGAGAGAACTCCTAACCTGAAGGGACCGTGTTACTGAACAGTGGATGTATGCACTGTACCCGGCTGCGTCCTGGAACCTGGCGGCTTGTGCCACTGCTGTGCCTCATGAATAAATCCGGGTACTGTATGAACTGAGACTGGGGGTGGACAAAAGTATTGGCACTGTTAGAAAAATCATGTGATGCTTCTCTAATTTGTGTACATATATATCCCTGAGAAAGGTGCCAGGAGGGGCATCGAAACGCGTAGGAAAGGAAATAAAGAAGATCTTTTGCTATCCAAATTGGATTCCTGGTAATTTGTGATGACTTGGCAGCGCAGACTGTAACACACCTTGTTTTCCCAATCCTTTGATGGTCGTTCCACGTGTGAGTGGTCGGTGGAGATCCTGCGGCAGCCAAATATAATTCTTTGCCTTCAAGCCAGTTGTGGGTCACACAACTGGGCTAGGTGAGTGAACCTTGTTTTACCACCCACGTTTTGATGGTCTTTAGTGATAAGACACTATTGCGCCTCTTGTTCCCCTACCTCTTGTCTATTTGACCAAACCTGACCAAACATAGGACCAGGGGCCCAAGAGGAGAATAGGGATCCCCACAGCAAGGTCCTCATTGTCGGTTGTGGAGTAGCACCCTGAGAGGGCGAAAGAGTGGCAGATTTAGCTCCAGGCAGAGCTTACGCCAATTACCACAACAGAGGAGGCCTCACAACTCTCTAAGGTGAACGTCCCAAGCTGCACCGAAACCTAGTTACCCTCCTGGATCGTGCCTGTTACCGGACATCAGTAAAAATGTACCGAAACAGAGACTATTGTGTGTGTGCCTGATTCACCGCCGACACCTGCAGCGTTCACAGCAGAACCGCTACTACTACTCCTCTCATCCACCCTGCTGCCTTGAAGTAAAGCTCCACCTGTGGGGAGCTGTACTACCAAAGCTGCATTTACAGCACCTCAGCGGCCGGCCGCAGCGCTGGTGACCCTATTTCCAGGTACCACAGGTGGCGTCATGTTACCATTCCCCCATCATCATCACCCCCACCGCGCCATTGAGGATCCAGGGCACGGAACCCGGAACTGACCAGCCGTGATCCCCCCACTGAAGTGACCCCTGTCCCAGTATCCGAGTACCCCCTACCCTGTTGACCGACTCAATACCACCACAGCTGCCCATCCATCATCCCCAGTAGTCCCGTCTGGCAGCGTCGGCTCAAATAGCCAAATTCCGCGGGTGGCATCGCGATTCTTCATCCCTAAATCATTTCCCTCGAATTTTTAGCGACTACGCAGGGCCACGGAGCCGGGTCTCAACCCCCGTGCGTCCCCCGAGAGACCGGACCAGCCCGGTTTCAAGGACCCCACGGCCCTGGGGGCGAGTCACACACACACCGAGAATTATTCAAATCCTACAGGCTGATGATTTTACATGTCTGAAACACTGCTATAAAAAGCTGAAACCTCCTGGAAGAGTCAGCGAGTCTCCTGGGTGCCACACTGACAATGGTATGAGGGGCGGAACATAAGCAGGAAACGGGTGAGGATGGCTAGGGCATAGTTATGGACAAACATCTGGACGTATCGGTCACCCAGGTGGCAGCCGCTGGTGAGCGTCCCTTCCCTCTGTCAGCCATCTGTCTGTGCCATAGGGTTAGGGTGAATACCACCGTCTTATAGGGCCTAGTAGTCCCTGCCATCCCCCGCTACCTACTCTGCCACCATATTGTGAAGGAAGACATAACCTGCTCCTGTAATCCCATTTAGCTCAGTATGGATGGCAGTGGTTATGTGCCCATATAGCAGGAGGCTGTAGGTGAGGTTTGAAGCTACTATGCTTTACAGTGCCATACCGAGTGATGGTGTGACCAAGGATACTGTTTGGCAGCCGGCCTCTGAATTTCCAGAGTGGTCAGAGGTATCACACAGCGAGGATTGCCTCACAATGAGACTTAAGGTACTGTCACACTCAGCGATATGGCTTCCATATTGCCGTAAATTTGTGTATTTCGGTGATGTGGAGACCACATGCCTGTGTATAGTGGCATGAGACATGGAAATTTTATGTCGAGAAATCGCTGGGGGAGCATCGCCTGATCGCCCTGCACTGCAGAGAAATCAGGCGATATCCACCAGGCGATTTCTGCGCATCTTGGCGTGCGACAGGGCAATAGCAATGTAGAAAGTGAGCTCAGACCATCTGGAAGCAATTCCAGAGGCGAGACTGAGCGTTCAGTTTTGTCGCCCCGTCTGCCATGATTGGTGGTCGCTCCTGGGTTCCCATTGGCTGGCCATGGCATAGGCACCATATTTGAATAGCGATATAGTAGAAAGGACACATGCGTCATGTAGTGGGCAGACTTCCTGACAAGGCTGACCAATGGCGATGTAGTTGTGTTGGCCAATCGGAGTGGTACAAAACTCTGGCACGCCTGTCTCCTCGCTGCACTCACACTCTATGCCCACAACGCTGATGCGGTGGTGACGTGTGATGCGGCGATTTGGCGGCGAAGTAGCAATGTGAATTTGCTTCAGGTCTTCTGCAGGCGATTTCCGGAACGCAGGATTGCCGAACATCGCACACGAGATCTCTATGTGTGACAGGGCGATGGCGATGTGCAAAAAAGTGCCCGGAACGTGCGCGCTCATGTCAAATTGCCAGCAATAAGGTGGCGATATTGCTACATGTGACAGTGTGCAGTGATCTGCCCTACAAATACGACTCCTGGACCATCTGGTCATATGAAAGATGGCAGCCAATGAGGCCTCTTACCTTGTACATGGAGAGTGTAGGAATGAGTAAATACATAAACTCCATGTATGTTAGTTACGTAGACTGTATACTCCCCGCTGTTGTTCTTGGTGACGTTGCTCACGATGAGATGTCCGTCTGGGGTGACCTTAATATTAGGAAACATCGTGAAGTTCAGTTCTGGCATTTCGCAGCGTTTCCTTCTGGTGATCCGGACACTCTGTGTGGATGTCTCTGGACTCCAGCTCCATATAAATGCATCACATTTGTCACCATCTTTCTCTCTGGTCAGGTTATATCTCATAGGAAGGAGAACATCGGAGCCTGGACGGACGTATATATCTGTGTGGTCACTGGTCCCGGGGTCCAGACCTGTGGGTCCAAAATAACAATATACAACATTACAATTATCCCTGACGCCCAGGTACAGACTGGACAGATACAGGTGGACCGGCCGTAATATTAATACATTGCTCTACATGATAATGAGACATTTCTGGTCAGCATCTCCGGAAGACAATAGTAACATCTTGTGCCCACCATCATCTATACATTACTACCGTGCTGGTGGCGAGTATGCTGGTCTGTCTGTCTGTCTCTCTCTCTCTGTCTGTCTCTGTTTGTCTCTCTGTCTGTCTCTCTCTCTGTCTTTTTGTCTGCCTTTCTCTCTCTGTTTGTCTGTCTGTCTGTATGTCCCTCTGTCTCTGTCTGTGTATCTGTCTCTCCACAGCACTATACTCTATATACAGGTTCACACATACATACTGTATTTGTGTATCTATATACTGTATGTACATAGTGTGGACCTGTATATACAGTAGAGTGCTGTCTGTGTATACAAAATATGTAGCCAGCAGTCTCTGTGTATACGTCCTGCACAGTCTCCAATGTGTATACATCCTGCCGTAGTCTTGAATGTGCATATGACCCATAGCAGTCTCTAATGTGCATACATCTCATAGCAGTATCCATTGTCCATAGGTCCCGCAGCCGTCTCCATTGTGCATTTGCCCCAAAGCCGTCTCCATTGTGCATTTGTCCCACAGTCATCTCCATTGTGTATATGGTCAGCAGCAGTCTTTATTGTGTATTCTCTATTATGTACAGCCAGCAGCAGTCTCATGTGTATTCTCTACTTTGTGTATAGCCAGCAGCCGTCTTCATTGTCTATACGGCCCACAGCTATCTCTATTGTGTATTCTCTATTGTGTACGGCCAGCAGCCATCTCTATTGTGTATACAGCTATCAGCCATCTCTGTTGTGTATTCTCTTTTGTGTACAGCCAGCAGCAGTCTCTATTGTGTATTCCTTATTGTGTGCGGCCAGCAGCAGTCTCTATTGTGTATTCTCTATTGTTTGTATAGACAGCAGCAGTCTCCATTGTGTATACGGCCCGCAGCCGTCTCTATTGTGTATTCTCTACTGTGTGTATAACCAGCAGCCGTCTCCATTGTCTATATGGCCTGCTGCCATCTCCATTGTCTATACGGCCTGCAGCCATCTCTATTGTGTATTCTCTATTGTGTGTATAGCCAGCAGCCATCTACATTGTGTATACGGCTGGCAGCAATCTCCATGGTGTATACAGCCAGCAGCTGTCTCTATTGTGTATTCTCTATTGTATATACAGCTATTGTGTATTCAGTCCACAACAGTCTCAAGTGTGTGTGTGTGTAATATGTAATAAAGAGAGTATAAAAAAATGAAAAACAGCACAAAAATATAGAAGTGGACTTTATTGCCCAATGGCGTAACCATGCTTTGGGCAATAAAGTCCACTTTTTCCTATTTCTTTGTGCTGTTTTTCCTTTTTTTACTCTATTGTAAGGAACCATCTGCATTGCTGCTTGGGAAAGCTTTGCACATAAATTGAGAAAATTTTTGGTCCTGTTCCAATTTTTCACTATAAATATAATGTATGTTTGGGTGGAGGCGGAGCATGGGTGGAGGTGGAGCATGGGTGGAGGCAGAGCATCGGTGGAGGTGGAGCTGGGTGGAGCCTGGGTGTATTGTCAAGGAGGCCCCAAAATTTTGGCAGTCAGGGGCCCCGAAATTTCTATTGGCAGCCCTGCTGTGCCCACAAGATTATGGAGTCCTCCTGCATGCAGCAGTGTCTGCAGGTGTGTGCCACCAGTTCACAGGAGTGTCTCCAGGTGTGTGCTGCTACTTGACAGCAGTGTGTCTGGGTGTGTGCCACCACCTGACAGTAGGGATGAGAGAGTAGTGAAATATTTGGACTCGCTATACTCGTGACAAGTAGATCGTAATACTCAGGTATTCGTTATGAGTAGCGAGTCCAATGTAAGTCAATGAGAAATGCGAGTAATTGTTTGCTGGACCCTACACAGAGGGTCTGTACAGCTGCAGCCAGGTCTGTGCATACACCGCCAGGAAAAGCAGGGAGCACAGCGCCGTACACAGCGCCATCAGCCCCAGCTCCACTGCCCATTTGACAGCCACTGTCATGGCGAGTTACCACTGACAGAGCCCTGCAAGCCGCTCCAGCACTTTTTCCAGCCGGCTATTTCAAAGGAACAGCTGATGCTGTCAGCTGATCGTTTGAAATAGCCGGCGGGAAAAAGAATCCATTCACCGCTGGATTTCCCGCCCGCTATTTCAAACGACCAGCTGACAGAATCAGCTGTTCCTTTGAAATAGCCGGCGGTGCTGTCGCAGAGTTCATCGGACTTCATGCTTGACATGAATGTAGATGAACTTTCCCAGAGATGTAGCTGAGCTAAAGAACAAGACTCCTTTGGACTACGTCGGAGGGGGGGGTTTTTCTTGAATAAAGAAGGAGTCCCTAATGTGTTTTGTTTTATTTCTAATACAAACAATTTTCTCAGTGTTGTGTTTTTTTTTAACTCTTTAGTAGAAATTCATGGTGGCTATGTCTAATATTGGAGTGACCCCATGGATTTCAGGCTTAGGGCCAGCTTTGCATTATCAGCTGACCCTAAGCCCGAAATCCATGCTGCTGTCTTTTTACAGCCGGCTTCTGCCTGTAGTGCAGCTGCAGCCAGAGCTGTACATACTCTGCCAGGAAGAGCAGGGAGCACAGCACCGTACACAGTGCCATCAGCCCCAGCTCCACTGTCCACAGGACAGCCGTCGTCATGGTGAGTCACCACCGAGAGCCCTGCAAGCTGCGCTAGCGCTTTTTTCCGCCGGCTATTTCAAAGGAACAGCTGATGCTGTCGGCTGTTCCTTTGAAATAGCCGGCGGTGCCATTGCAGGGTTCATCTGAGTTCATGCTTGATACAGCATAAATTCAGATGAACTTTCCCATGGCTGGGTGCTTAGCTACATCTCTACCAGCAGACATGTGTGCCAGCTAGTAGAGATGAAGACTCCTTTGAACTACATCGGAGGTGGGAGGTTTTTCTTGAATAAAGATGGAGTCCCCAATGTGTTTTGTTTAATTACTAATAAAAAAAAATATTCTCTGTGGTTTTTTTTTAACTCTTTACTGGAAATTCATAGTGGTCATGTCTAATATTGGCGTGACATCATGAATTTCGGGCTTAGGGCCAGCTGATAATACAAAGCTGGCACTAACCCCATTATTACATAGCGATCCACCCAGCACCAGGGCCGCTGGAAGAGGCGGATACAGCACCAGAAGATATAAACTGAAAGAAGGAAGCAAGCGCAGATAGGGTCTAATCTTTTTAACAATCAGCGGCTTAAGAGCCGTAATGATAACTGCTCACCTGGTTTAGTTGTGTAACACACAACCAGTATGAAAAACATGTAATGGCGGCTGCTGCTGGACCCACACCTCCACGTGCTATGTGTTCAAATTCCAGAATTTTCCAGGGACAATGTGTCGTCGGTCCGCGCTGCCACAAATAACTGAATCAAAAGTTCACTCTATACATTTATTTGGATCCATCCAACGTGTTTCGGAGCCTGCTATGCTCTTTCATCAACTTTTGATTCAGTTATTTGTGGCAGCGCGGACCGACGACACATTGTCCCTGGAAAATTACAGCACCAGAAGATGGCTCTTATATGAACGCACCATTTTCTGGGGCTGCTGCGGACTGCAATTTGCAGCGGGGGGGGGGAGTGGGGGGCAGAAAACTTGGGTCACCCTGCACTTGTAATTCCAGCCCCCAGCTGGAAATTCATTAATTAAAAAAAGGGGCTTCCCTATATTTTTGGTTCCCAGCTGGGTACAACTAGGCAGCTGGGGGTTGGGAGCAGCCCATACCTGCCTGCTGTATATGGCTGGCATACACAAATATGGCAAAGCCCACTTTGATTTTTTTAAAATTTATATATATCTATTTATATAATTGCGAGTTGGCTCATCCACTTCCATCTGGATGTCCACCTACGTCACTTCCGGCCACCATATTGGCACACCCAAGTGATGGGTTTGGTAATATGGCGAAACCCACTGCACACGCCGCTCAGTCCACATTTCTGCCCGTTCAGCCGCTCCACCCTCCGCTCCCACTGCTCACCCACTCCACCCTCTGCTCTTACTGCTCACCCACACCACCATCTGATCCCGCTGCTCACACCCCGGTATTAGTGCACAATTGAAGTCCAGAACTCAATGGCTGTGGTGGAGGGTGGAGTTAATAGAGGGGGCATTGCAATGGGCATGGCAATGAGGTCAGCCCAATGTGGTAAGCATGTCCTTGCTACTTAGTGAAAAGAAAGGGCACGCCCACCACATCGGGCCACTGCACTCAGTCACACCCATTGTGACATCCGCTCTGTTAACTCCACCCCCATTATGGCCATTGACTTTTGACTTGACTCATTGCTCCATGTTCCAGCCCACCTGCCTGCTGCTTACATCCCCGCACAGCCCCCGATCACCCCCGATGCCCCCACTCCCCCAAATACCCCTGCATACCCCAAACTACTCCTGCACACCCCACACTGCCTCTGCTTACCACACACTACTCCTGCTCACCCCACACTGCCCCTGCACACCCCACACTGCTCCTGCACAGCCCCACACTGCCCCTGCTCACCCACACTGCCCCTGCACACCCCACCCTGCCTCTACACACCGCACACTGCCGCTGCTCACCCTACACTGCCCCTGCTCATCTCCTGCTCAGCCCCAAATGCCTCTGCTCATCCCACACTGCCCCTGCTCACCCCACACTTCACCAAATGCCCTGCTCACCCCCACTGCCCCTGCACAGTGCCAAAATGCACATGCTGCACAGCCCCAAATGCCCCTGCACTCCCCACACTGCCCCCAAATACCCCTACTCATCCCCACTACCCCTGCACATCACACTGCCCCTGCTCACTCCCTGCATGGCCCAAAATGCCCCCACTCACTCCCCAATGCCCCTACTCACCTCGCAAATCCTCTGCTCACCCCCTCATACCCCCACTAACCTCGCACTGCCACCGCTCGCTCCCCGCACAACCCCTGCCCACCCTGCACAGCTACCGCTCAGCCCGCACTGCCCATGCACAGCCCCACCTCACCCTCCACTGCCTCAACTCACCTCAAACTGCCCCTCCTCACCCTGCACTGTCCCTGCTCACCCCTCACACTGCCCTGCTCACCCACCTGCACTGACCCCGCTCACCCCCTGCTGCTCCCACACAGTCCCTGCTTACCCCGCACTTCCCCATTCACCCTGTACAGCCCCCGCTCACCCCCACACAACCCCTGCCCACCTTGCACAGCCCCTGCTCAGCCTGCACTGCCCATGCACAGCCCCCACTCTGTCCCCACTTAGCCTGCACTGCCCCCGCCCACTCACCCCGTTAATCCCCAAACTACCCCTGCCCAATCCCGCACTGCCCCCACTCACCCCCCTGCCCTGCTTGACTTACTCTGCACAGCCCCCGCTCACCCCCCGCACAGTCCCTGCTCACCCTGCACTGCCCTCACTCACCCCCTGTACTCCCCTTGCTCACTCCCCGCACAACCGCTGCCCACCCCGCACTGCCTCTGCACAGTCTCCGCTCTGCCCCCTTACCGCGCAATGCCCCCGCAATCCCCAAACTGCTCCTGCCCACTTTCCGCACTGCCCCAGCTCACCCCCAGCACTCCCCTGCCCACGCCACACTGCCCCCGCCAATCCCCAAACTGCCCCCGCTCACCTCCCACACTGCCCCTGCTCAGTCTGCACTGCCCTTGCTCACCCTTGCATCACTCTACCAGCTCACCACCTCAGATGCTCACTTACTCATGCAGACGCCATCCTTGGACATTTGGGTAGACAAAGATGGCGGCTGCATGATGAATCACACTGCCCCGCCATTTCCTCCGAAAGATTACAGTAATTATAGGATTACGTCGAAGGGGAATTTGGTGGGAGCTAATAAAGTGGATAACGAGGTGTCTCTGTCTGTTTTGTATGTAATAAAGGAGTTCTCTCCGAGTTTTTTCCTTTTTACTGAAAATATTGCTAATGGCAAGGGGTGGCCATGTCTGCACAAAACCCGTGTGTTCCCTACCAAGGGATGCAAATGCTCTAGGGCAGAACATATCAGTAAAAATAAAATAAGTCACTCCTATAGTTGAGACCCTGGGGGAAGCATGAATCAAGTTTAAGGATCCATCATTTCTCTTTATTATGCAGCATTTTTTTCCAGTCTCCCCAGGATACGGACGCAGTACCTTTCCTATAGCTCTTATCTTTAATGGGCTCAAATCACTAGAGCGGACTTCCTTAAAGTGCTTAGAAAGCCCAGAAACGCCTGGTCTATTGATTTAGGGGTTGGATTTTGCTGCCGTTATATGTTCAGACATCCTGATCTTTAGTTTGTGGGTAGTGCAACCAATGTAATTTTTCTTACAGCTTATACAAGTGGCCAAGTATACCACATATGTGCTGTTACAGTTCATGTGAGTATTTATTTGGCAGTTTCTCCCACCATCCGAATTTTGAAATTCTGACCCAGAAGTTACATACTTGCACAATCCGCATCTTTGTTCCCCGCATTTGTACATGCCTTTGTACATTAGCCATGTAGGAATTTGACTTTTCCATTCTGAACAAAAGCTGGGGGATAACACATTGCCCACATCTCTGCCTTTTTAGGAATCGTCTTCCACCCTGATGCCAGGATTGATGACAATTTGTCATCCTGGTATAGGATGGGGACATTCAGGTTCAGTATTTTCTTTATATCCCCAAACTGTTGGGGTAGAGAAAACAGGCAAGACACACCCGTTAGATTTGGTATTATTTTTCTCCTCTTAGGGTACCTTTACACACCGCAATCTACCCGGCGATATGTCGCCCCAATACCATCGCCGTCAAATTGCCTCCCAGTTGCGGCGTGTAATTGTGGAATTTGGTGGCGATAAAAAAGTTGTCACCTGGTTCCTGATTTCACAGGACTGCTCCAAAATCAGAGGCAATCATGAAGGCGAGATTCACGGCTTTTGGCGTGTGAACGGGCGATAGTGATGGAATCTGCATCACCTATTGATTTCCCGTAGGCGTGCCACAGCGTGCTGGAGCCCGCGCCCCATCAGTGATGATTGGTGGGGGCTACTGTGTTTCCATTGGCTGTTACTTCACAGGGCGCCATATTTGAAGTGCTGTCCATTCACCACCACTCAATGGCAAAGCGTCATGTATTAGCCAGCCTTCCAGCGCAGGCTGACCAATCATAACGCTATTGCATTGTCTAATCAGCGTGCCTGGGGCGCGGTATACACCAGTCTGCCACGCCTATGTTCTCGCCGCGCTGAACATGTATACCCACATTCCTTTGGGGATTGCGGCATGTGAAGCGGCGAGGGGAGTCTACCGGAAATTTCCCGCTGTTGGTGTGGCGATTTCCGGGGTGACACATCGCCTTAGGTTGAGGGCGAAATTGCGGTGTGTAAAAGCGCCATCGACAATCTGAGGCGACCATGAAAAACGTGCATGCGCACATTAGATTGCCTCCTATCGCCGCCAAAAATTGCGGCGTGTAAAGGCACCCTAAGAGGGATTTCCTACTTCTTTGATCAGCAATGCCTTTAGCTCTATCTAGCATCCACCTAGGGTAGCCCCTATCCCTCAATCTGCTATTTATAACTCTCGTCTCCTCAGTGAAATCCTCGCTTTTTGAGCAGTTTCTTTTTGCCCTGATTAATTCCCTAAGGGGAGGTTTTTGATTATATGTTTAGGGTGGCAGCTATCCGCCCGAAGGACAGAATTACCGCTGATGCCTTTTCTAAACAGTTTAGAGTGTATCCTGCCCATCTCCTCACATCCCGTCAAAACGATATCTAAAAATGGGGTTGAGTTTCCATGTACTTCCGTAGAAAAGCTCAAATTCAAGTCATTTTCATGAAAGTCATCAAGTAACATCTGTGGGGCTGGCACGGGAGATACATCAGACAACAATGACCAAATAAGGATCATGTCATCGATGTATCTCCCGTACCAGTATATTTGTTCCCGAAATGGTCCTCCCTCAAGATAAATGTGTTTTTCCTCCCATTTCTGCATATATAAGTTACTTCTCAAAAAGAACAGGCAGCACTCCAAAGTTTCATCCAAAAATGACAGCTTTAATGCAGCCCCATGTGGTGCAACGTTTCAACCTATATCAGGTCTTTTTCAAGCATAGTGTTCAGTGCACAATAGTGTATCATATATAGGGTGCATACATAATTAGTAATTGATATAAAAGTATAAATAAACTCCATAGTGACACATATACAATCACATACCTCATAGTGATATGAGTATTATTACATAGTGCACGTGCTTAACATATCCATCAAATCCTCCAGTGTACCATACAGTATAATTCTCTCTAATTACTCATCATTAAATTATAATGTACATCTGTGTAAGTATCAAAATACCTCTAGTGCCATAAGGAGGTGATTGGTCGTCCTGAGATATGGACACACGCTGTCTCCATTATCCTCGCCTCCACGCTGTACCCGCAGCGTCTTCCGCATTGCAATGCGCATGCCCAAGCTTCCGAGTCTTACTGCGCATGCGCGGCGACCGCGTCATTGCTGACATTGCAATCACATGATAAACCAGAGGCTAGTATCGCTATCTTACTTTCTGGCACTATATACCATAGTGCAATTATACTTGCCCACTTCAATATTAGCAATATGTAAGTTACTGGGGATTTACACTGGGCCTTCCATATACAAAAAATGTGTAAAAAACACTCCTCCCATACTAGACCAGTGGAATGCAATTCTAGAACAGAGCCGACTTGACCCTTGTTACAGGGAAGAATCAGTCTGTTTAGCATCAATATGCAATCAGACTGATGTAAAGACACCAGCTCACTGCAAATAACGCCAACCTAGAATGCTCCACTGACAGCCATATTATCATCCACACTAGGTCCTTATTACCCCAAATAATGTAGTGAAAAATCACAAACACTGATATATATGTGCAAAAAATTGGGCAAATTTTATTGATATGAAAAAGAATCTTTTTAGACAGCATTTCAATAAATTGCGTGTTCCAAAATAACATTCTCGACCAATCATTCCTCCTGTAATACAAAAAATTTAAAATTTTGTAAAATTATGACACAAAGTCATATAGGTTTTTATATACATTCTTAAAACCTTATATTAACAATATGTCAACATACATTTCTTACACTGTTTTAGGTGTAGATTCCAATGAAAAATAGGATCATATAAGGAAATACCCATTTCATTATGTCTACTGATCTTTACCGACATTTCATAAAACAGATTGAATCTTGAAATCCGCATTCAGGCCATTAGGTCTCAGAGTATTCAATAAATAAATCCATTTAAGCTCTTTCTTTTTTAAAATGGCCTCCCTGTTACCTCCCCTCCTCAGGGGGGTACATGGTCAATAATCCTGAATTTAATATCTGTATCTTTATGGCCTTTTTCGACACAATGTTTTGGTACTGGAAGGTCCAGTCGTTTTTTTCGAATTGAACACTTATGTTGGCTGAATCGTGTTTTAAAGTCCCAAGTCGTCTCCCCCACATAGTAGAGACGACAGGGACATTCAAGTAAATATATAATATATTCTGAATCACAGGTCAGAAAATAATTGATCTTAAATTCTCTTTTAGACTGACTGTCAGTAAAACACGGTCCTTTCAACATTGAGGTGCAGTTGATGCAATTTAAACAGGGATAACATCCTTTCCTCCCCACACCCGTGAGTGACATTTGTCTACTCCTTTTTAAAGGTCCCAAATCCGATCTTACAATCCTGTCTTTTATATTTCTTGCCCGGCGATAGGAGAAGAGAGGGGGCTCGGCAAATTCTTCAATGTGTGACATCCCCTTAGATAGCACCTGCCAGTGTTTCCGTATAATCTTAGCAACAGAGCCACTCTCTTGACTATATCCAGAGACAAACGGTAATCTCTTAGTTTCATTTTTAACTTTTGACACAAATAAATCCTCACGTTTAAGGGTATGTGCCCACAGGAAGGTTTAACGTCGGTTTAGCAGCGAAAACCGCCGGCGGTTTAGCATAGGTTTTATTTAAATTTATGGATATCCTAAGCAGCGTTAGGACTTACAACTAACCCTATGTAATTTAGAAACCGCTGTGCACACATAGTCGGTTTATGTGAGCGGATCTGCCAGAGGTTGAGCGGTTCCCAGTGGTTTAGCAGCATACAGCTTGTCAATTCTTCTCAGCGGTTTTTGATCAGTTCCATGAACAAAATCCTCCATAGAAAACCGCCGGAAAAACCGCTGGAAAAACCGACTGAAAAACGCTGTGCACACGCTGAAAAAAAACACCGGAAAACCGCCGGAAAACAGCTGGAGACTTCAGAGCTCAGAACTGATAATTTCCAGCGGTTTACTGACGGTTTGAACGCCACTAAACCTTCCTGTGGGCACATACCCTAATTGTTGCCACTTTCCTTTGTTGTTCATCTAATATACGTTTTGGATATCCTCTATTCCCAAATTTCTTGGATATCTCTTTCAGGGTCATCTCCAAATGATTATCATTACTCTCTATTCTTTTGGCTCGTAAAAACTGACCAAAAGGTATAGCTTCAACTGTTGCTCTAGGATGCTGACTGGAATACAATAACAAATTGTTTTTATCTGTTCCTTTCACATATATGCTGGTTGCCAAAGTCTCATCCTCTCTTTCCACCATAACATCTAAACACTGTAATCTAGTCATAGAATATGTTAGAGTAAATTTGATGGTATCATTCACCTTATTAAGGAATTTCCGAAACTCATTCAACTTTTCCTCAGTACTTGTCCAAATGAGGAAGATGTCGTCTATGTAACGCCACCACCCCAAAACATTACGGAAGTGGTGGGAAACATAGACGACATCTTCCTCTAATACCCCCATAGCAATATTAGCATATGCAGGGGCCATATTGGCCCCCATAGCCGTACCCCGGCATTGCTCATAGAAGTTATTGCCAAAAAGGAAGTAGTTTCTCCTCAAAACTAAGTTTAACAAATCAATAACAAGGGATCTGGCTTCATCTGAAATGTTGACTTCTTCTAGTTTCTTTTTTACACACTGAATGCCGTATTCATGTTCTATGTAGGTGTAAAGACTAACCACATCCAAAGAAGCCAAAAAACAATCACTATCAAGTTTAACCGTAGAGATTTTAGTCAAAAAATCTGTAGTATCCCGTACGTAGGAATTGAATTTCATGGCTATCGGGTTAAGGATTTTATCTAAAAAAATTCCTTTGTGGCTTAACACAGAATCCATGCCCGCCACAATAGGACGCCCCGGGGGGTTATCTAAAGATTTATGCATCTTTGGCAATGTATAAATTGTTGGTGAAACAGGAAAATCCACCATTAAAAAATCTAAAATATTCTGATCAATCAGTTTTTTAGCCAAAGCCTGTTCTAAAACTGCCTTCAATTCTCGCTGGATTTTATATTTGGGATCACCTGATAGTCTTTTATATACTTTTTCATCAAAAACCTGCATAGTCAACTCTTTTACATATGAGTCCCTATCCATTATGACGACTGCGCCGCCCTTGTCGGCGCTCTTTACTACTATGTCGCCATCATGGATTAGGGCCTTCAATGCTTCAGCCTCATCACTTGTCATATTTGGTTTTCTAAATTCACTTTTCCCCCCTCCTTCAATTTGTTCACATCTCTATTCACTCCTTCCATGAATGCCATAATATGGCTAGAACAGTTAGGTGGCATAAACTTACTTTTTTTATACAAGTTCAAATCTTTACCTTTGAATTCACTTTGATCACCAGCATCTATGAATGTATGACCATTATAGAACCACTCACGTAATTTAATCCGTCTAAAAAAACGGTTCAAATCTATCATTAATTATAATGATCATAATATCATATATCATAAATCAATAATGTTGACTGGTTTGAATTAATGATAGATTTGAACTGTTTTTTTAGACGGATTAAATTACGTGACATTGGCATGTCCATCATCCAACAATTTGTTCATTACCAACGCAAATGCAGCAGTGGGATCCCCAGACAGGGGGTGGTAGGTGCTGGTGTCAGACAGCATGCTCATGATCTACTTTTTATACAAGTCTGAATCCAGCACCAACACCCATCCCCCCTTGTCAGACATATTGATAGTCAGTCACATTAGGATTGTTCTTCAAGTCCATCATAGCCTGTCTCTCATCCTTTGGTAGGTTCCCTCCTGACTCCAGTGACTCCCCAGTGACAGCAGCAGCGATCCGTTTCCTGAGTACCCCCATGGCCTGGGAATGCCTCACTCACTTTGCAGCACTTACAGCATTGCAGACCTTTGGCATTCTAGCTGTTAATTTGCTGTGGTAATCTTGAGAAATTTCCCCCCATGCTTCCTGAAGCCCCTCCCACAAGTTGGATTGGCTTGATGGGCACATTTTAGGTACCATATGGTCAAGCTACTCCTACAAAAGCTCAATGGGGTTGAGATCTGGTGACTGTGCTAGCCACTCCATTACAGATAGAATACCAGCTGCCTGCTTCTTTCCTAAATAGTTCATGAAT
>JARQOC010000002.1:24550456-24748033 GCA_033576535.1 Allobates femoralis
CAAGAAGGCTTTTGGTAGTTGGTTGAAGGGGAGATGGAAGAAGAAGAAAGGGTTTGAAGAAGGATCCCAGGAGCAGACAGCCTAAACGGAGTGAGGAACTCGAGGGAGATTATACCGGACGGCTTACCGGGCACCGGAGCTTTAGGACCACAGAAAATCCCGTGGAGTCTTTAATTCTCCAGGGCACCTGAACAGACCAAAGAGAGAGTACCAGGCACCGCTGAAGGAACAACCGGTCGGCCAGCAGAGGGTTACCCGACGGCCGCAAGGGTGAGAGAAGAGAAGAGGACAGGCTGATTACAAGTTACCAGGTTTCACACAACAAACTGGGAAGCAGGAAGGAACAGACGGGGTTAGAGAACACAGGCACACCAAGGGTTCCACCATACCATCTGGAGTCCGCCTGCAGCCACCGATAAGTTACTTGTCCTCATAGCATCAGGAGTGCTGAACTGTAACTGTGTATGCATGCAAGTGAACAGTAAAGTACCCAGAGGAAAAGTGACTTTTGACTCTGCCTGTATTCCTTCCAATGAACTTGTTTCCAGACAGGAACGCTGCCCCGGAGGTCCAGTCCAACCTGTTGAGGATTTACCAACTATCCGCAATACCATCCACCTCCGGCAGACTGCAGCGGCGCTGGTGAATCATCACCAGAATCTACAGGTGGCGTCACGACAAACTGTACAAAATCCCCTGTAAATATTGCCCCCCTTTTGAAAGATAGGCCCAGGACACAGGATCAGGCGCGGCCGCCATTCCCCGTGCCACCGTTAAACCCTTCGAGGCCTGATACCCGAGTACCCCAAAGCCTGGGCTCGACACTAGCATTGGGAGAGGGAAGCTCTAGTCTGCTGAAAGGTTTTCTTCCCTTTTCTAGTCTAAGACAGTCTCCTCTATTGATGACAGAAGATCAGAGCTCATGGCTACACACACACTTGCACTGGTTAGATCTGCTTTGCTTTCCAGTTAGGTGTGCAGATTTTGCTTGGTTCAGTGCTGCAGGGATTAAGCAGTTATTTTGGTCTCCTAAGGCTTTCTGTCCTTGGTTATCTCAGCTGTTCTGATTTTTCCAATCCCCTCTGATAAAAAGTACTCACTTCTCAACTTGGGTAGTTGCCAGTGATAGCTTAGTGTTAGGAATGAGCGAATAGTAAAGTTCGATGTTTATACGAGACACTTATTGTCGGGAGCCGAACTCTGGACACAGACATCTAAGGAGAAGTCTGTGTTACTGTTCGTGTTCTGCAGCCGAATAAAGCTTATTGACAGGGTGCAGGTACTCCCAGACCCATCACATCCATGCAGAGTACTTGCATTGCTGTAATTGGCCAGGTGCATCACGTCATTGTGTTTATATAGGACCTGGTAAGGTGAGGTGAGGCACACACTGTCCTCTGGAAGTTGACAAAAACAAAGTCCTCCCCCTAAATATTGTACATCTTTCACCCTTTAGTGCTTTTTAGCAATGTTTAAATAAATAAATAATTTAAAAAAGAACGGTGTGAGGTCAGCCTAATTTTTGATAACCAACATACAGGTTAGGGCTGGTAGTACCAGGCTGGGAAGGTGCATGGTTATTTGGCCCTTCCCAACCTAAATATTCCAGCCCACAGCTGCCCCTGAAGTCCATCATCACATTAGATGTTCCAATTCTGGCACTTTGCCCGACTCTTCCTAATTGCCCTGATGCGTTGGGAAACAGGAGAATATTTTGTAAGTTGATGTAAATGTTCAACTGTAAATTTACTGCTGGCATCAATCCCAGGGGTTAATAATGGAGAGGAGTCTATGAGACACCCCCATTACTAACCGGGTAAGTGCACTGTTAATACACACACAGATACTGAAGAATATAGTTTATTTGAATAAAGACTTACTCAGTTTATGAATTTTAAAAAATCCTTGAAGTCCCAATGTAGTACAGTACAATGTTGTAATGTCCCATGATGCATGAAGAAAGCTTAATCCTGCTGCAATAAGTGATGCAGCATGGTGGCAATGAACTCTATCACAACTGTTAACAGGGAATGACGTCCGATACTATTAATAGTATTGCAATCGATGCATCCAAGTCGATACTGGCCCATCTGGCATTGCAAGATTTGCCCCATGTTGTTCTGCACTGCTAACTATAACCTAATTCTTGAGGCCAATGCTTAAAAGCTCTCCAGTGACTGCGGAAGACCTACAGTGAAATCTAATGGCAGCCAGCTTGGAGGCTTCAGTTTGCACATATACTATACGCTGAAGGTCTTCATGTTCAAACCTGAATATACTTTCTACTGACTGAAAACACAAGAAGAGTCTCCTCAAAGTGTTCAAACCATAGAAATGACAACAGAAGTTATTGGAACTTGTTTGGCCTGAAGATCAGTGGTGTCTGGAGGAGGTAGAATGAAGTATCTGCTGAAAAGAACACCTTACCCACAGTGAAGCACGGCTGGGGGTCGGTGATGTCTACAGTGCAGCACGACGGGGGCTCGATCAAGCCTAGAGTGCAGAACAGCTAGATCTTAGTGATGTCTACAGTGAAACACATTTGGGGTTTGATGAAATCTATAGTGGAGCACTGCGGGGTCTCAGTGATGTCTATGATGAAGCATGGTGAGTTCCCGTTCTATGGAAATCTACAAAGGCTGGACAACATGTCTGAGGTTATTTAGTGAATTCTGCTATGAGCAGGGGTTTGAACCAAATGACCCAGGAGATCCCTTCCGACTCTACCATTCTATGATTGTATGGAGGGGACTCACAGATGTCTATATTAAAGCGGGGGCTTAGTCATGTCTACAGTGAAGCATGGTGGAGTCTCTGTGATCCCCACAGATAAATATGGCAGGAGTTTGGTGATGTGTCCAGTGAAATATGGCAGGGGCTCAGTGATGTCCATAGCGAAGTACAGCAGGGGCTTTGTGAGGTTTACAGTGAAGCAGTGCAGGGGGGGCTCAGTGGTCATTTGTACAGAGAAGCACGGTGGGGACTCTGATCTGTACAGTGAAGCAGGGTAGGGTTTCAGTGCTGTCTATAGTTAAGCACAGTGGGGGCTCAGTGATCTGTACAATACAGCACAGTGGGGGGTTGATATATCTACTGTGAAGCAAGGCCCTGTCTCACATAATGATATCGTCGTTGTAACTGTGATGTTACAATGATCTCTCCAGCGATTTCATTCTGTGTGACACTTTGCAGCGATCAGGCTCCTGCTGTGAGGTCGCTGATAAGTGCTAGAGGTCAGTTTTTGATCGTTGGTTTCCCGCTGGTCAGTACGCATCGCTGCGTGTGACCGAGAAACCAGCGATCAGTGACCTCACTGGTTGGTAACCATGGTAAACACCGGGTATCTAGGCAGCATGCGCTGCCTAGATACCCGGTGTTTACCATGGTTACCAGCGTCCTCCCTGCTTAGCACTGCCTGTAAGCAGGGAGGACGCTGGTAACTATTGCCTTCAGCGATGTGAGAGGTGGCTGCCATGGCCCTGATCGCTGTGGAGATCTGCCTGTTTGATAGCTCTCCAGCGATCAGGTGACGACGCTCCAGCGATCCCGGCAGGTCATTATCACTGTCGGGATCTCTGGAGCGGTCGTTGTGTGTGACCGGGCCTTTAGTGATGACTACAGTGAAATGTGAGGGAGGCTCAGTGATACCTACAGAGTAGCACAGCAGGTGCTTGGTTATGTCTACAGTGAAGCACTGCAGGGGGGTCAGTCATGTTGTTAGGACTTTTGATTTTCTATTGACATTCTGTGCATCTTGCCCCTTTTCAAGATGGCCTCTGCTGTGTCAATATATCCTCCTCTCTGCCTTTATAAACCTCAGCCTACCATCCAGCCATGCTCGAGAATTCAGCGAGAATTTTTGTCTACCTACTGCTTTACCAGTCTGCTCCACTCTGTGCTGATCCGCTTCGGCTTTTCGAACAACTACAGTAAAGCATAGCAGGGGCTCAGTGATGTTTACAGTGAAGTACAGCGGGGCTTGGAGATGTCTACAATGAAGCAAGTGGATGGGGCTCAGATATCTCTAGAGTGAAGTGCAGTGAAGGCTTGGTGATGTCTACTGTAAAGCACAGTGAGTGATCATTTACAGTAAACCACATGGGGACTTAGTAATGCTCTGGGGCTGGAAACTGGCAGCCAGGGGCGTAACTACAATAGGTGCAGGGGTTGCAATCGCACCTGGGCCCTGCAGCCTAGGGGGGCCCCAAAAGTCCCTTTGAACTATAGAAAACAACTAATACTACTAAAGATTTGCAATAATTGGGGGCCCCATTGTAGCTTTCGCATCGGGGTCCCTGGGCCTGAAGTTACGCCACTGCCGGCAGCATATAGAGGATGTGATGAATTCAATCAAGTGTCTGGAAATGTTAAGAGAAGACATCTTGCCATTTGTGAGTAGTTGAAGCTTGAGTGTCAATGGACTTTCCATCAGGACAATTATCCCAGCACCTTACTACCAACCATGGTTTGTTATCAGAAGTAGTCCTGGAAGATCCTGCAGCAGTCCTCACAGTCACTGACTTGAACCTCATAGAAAATCTTTGATGGGATGTGAAGGAGATGGTTACCATCTGCCCATAAGGACTAGACTCTGAGTCTGCAGCAGGTGATAACAGCCAAGGGGGCTTCATGTCCTAAAATTGCTACTGATGAATAATCCTGAGACTGCAACAATCAGTATAAGGCTGGGGTCACACACACAGATATCTGGGCAGATATTGTTCACAGATCTCTGGTTGCAGTGAAATCATGGATACATTGCTCCATTTGTACACAGCCACAAAATGGAACAATGTGTCCATGATTTCACTGCAACCAGAGATCTGTGAACAATATCTGCACAAATATCTGTGTGTGTGACCCCAGCCTAAGTGGTATTTTGGGGTGAATGTGGATAAACCTATAATTATTAGTTGTTCAGATATTTACATTGTTCTTGTTAACAGCTAAGATATTATACATTTTACAAATACCGTACCTTGAATTTTAAAAAGAGAGAGGGTAATTGTTATTGTGATTGTAGCAGTAAGTCAAAGCTTTAGCAGGATCCACTGTCACAACTACGACCTTTCTGTACCCCTAGATGGATCCCAGAGTCTGTGATACACACTGGATTACACCGAGCACGGAAGCATCTGCAAATAACACTTAAGATCACTACCAGCATAAGGGAAAGATGAGGGATCCATCATCTACACTCACTACAATGTCCACTACACATAAGAAGTAGAGCTCCAAAACTGCTACAGGTGTGGTGGCACCAATACTAGAGAGGTGGCACCACCACTACTGTAGGTGTAACATCACCAATACTAGAGAGGTGGCATCACCACTACTGTAGGTGTAACATCACCAATACTAGAGAGGTGGCACCACCACTACTGTAGGTGTAACATCACCAATACTAGAGAGGTGGCACCACCACTACTGTAGGTGTAACATCACCAATACTAGAGAGGTGGCATCACCACTACTGTAGGTGTAACATCACCAATACTAGAGAGGTGGCACCACCACTACTGTAGGTGTAACATCACCAATACTAGAGAGGTGGCATCACCACTACTGTAGGTGTAACATCACCAATACTAGAGAGGTGGCATCACCACTACTGTAGGTGTAACATCACCAATACTAGACAGGTGGCACCACCACTACTGTAGGTGTAACATCACCAATACTAGAGAGGTGGCACCACCACTACTATAGTTGTAACATCACCAATACTAGACAGGTGGCACCACCACTACTGTAGGCGTAACATCACCAATACTAGACAGTTGACACTATCATTACTGTAGTTGTAACACCGCCGATACTGGAGAGGTAGCACTACCACTGCTGTAGTAGTAACACTGCTGATACTAGAGAGGTGACACCACTACTATTATATGGTCTAATACTACTGATACTGGAGAGGTAGCATTACCACTACTATGAACATCACTGATACTAGAGAGGGGCACCACTCCTACTGTAGGTCTAACACCGCCAACACTAGATAGGTGGCATTATCATTACTGTAGATGTAACAACACCAATACTGGAGACGTAGCACCACCACTACTGTAGGTCTAACATCGCCAACACAAGATAGGTGTCACTATCCCTATTGTAGATGTAACACCGCCGATACAGGAGAGGAAGCACCACCACTATTATAGGAGTAACATCACTGATGCTAGAGAGGTGGCACCATCACTACTATAGGGTAACATCCCCGATACTAGAAAGGCGGCACTATCACTACTGTAGATGTAATACCGCCGATACTTTAGAGGTCGCACCACCACTATTATAGTGTAACATCACAGATACTAGAAAGGTGGCACCATCACTACTGTATGTGTAACACCCAGGGGCAGACACTGACAGCTCGGGGCTCCTGTGCAAGAAATTTTGCTGCCCCCCACTTTTATGGCATCAAAGCTACAGATATATATGTATATATACTACATAACCCAAAACTACATGTGTACCCACACAGCACTGGGGGGGCACACATGGGGTTTTAGGAGTACACAGCACTGCAGGGAGCACATGGGAGTTTGGGGGGCACACGTGGGGTTTTGGGGGCAGACACCACTAGGGGGCACACATAGGGTTTTAGGGGACACAGCACTGTCAGGCATACAGCACTGACACCCATGGGGTTTTGGGGAGCACACATAGGGTTTTGGGGGCACACAGCACTATGGGAGAAACAGTTTGGGGGCAGATACTATTGGGAGGCACATATTGGGTTTTGGGGACAGACACCGCTGGGGGAACACATGGGGTTTTCAGAGCAGACACCACTGAGAGGGTACACAGCACTGGGCGGGCCACATACCGCACTGGGGGCACAGCAGTGGAGGGGCCACAAACAGCACTGAGGGGCTCACAGCAGTGCGTGGCTCACAGCAGTGGGGGGGCCCACATACAGCACTGGGGGGCCACATACAGTTCTGGGGGGCACATGCAGCACTGGGGAGGGGCTCATAGCAGTGGGGCGATCACAACAGTGGGGGGCTACATGCAGCAAAGGGGGGCACAGCAGTGGGGGGATCACTGCACTAAAGGGCACAGCAGTATCACGGGCAGTAGCACTGGGGGACCACATGCAGCACTGGGGGGGCTCACAGCACTGCTGGGGGCCACATACAGCAGTGCGGGACTCACAGCACTGGGGGGGCCACATACAGCATTGGGGGGCTCACACAGCACTGGGGGACCACATATAGTACTGGGGGCCACACACAGCACTGGGAGGCACAGCAGTGGGAGCCACATGCAGCACTGGGGAACACACATGCGGCACTGGGAGGCTCATAGCACTGCAGGGGCTACAAGCAGAACTTTGAAGGCTTACAGCATTGGGGGGCACAGCAGTGGGGGGTTCACAGCACTGAGGGGCAACATTCAGCACTGGGGGGGCCTCAAAGCACTGCGGGGGACTTATTTGTCCCCTATATTCCTCCCCCTTCTACTCTTGTCCCACCCCACGGCCTATTAAAAGCAAAAGAAAAAAACTGACCTCTCGTTCCTGCAGCGCAGATTTTCTCCTGCTTCTTGCCGGGTCTTTTCATATGACACAGGCTCACACCTGTGTCACAGAGATTAGTGACCGGCAGGAAGCAGAGGCAGACTCCTGTGTTCCGCTGCAGGAACGCATCCTGCTGGGCACAGCGCTTGCAATGAGGGAGATCTGGCCAAGGCACCTCCGGAGCAACTGGCCAGCTTGCCTTCATTATTTCCAGAGCAGCAGGGGCCCCCTCCACACCTGGGGCCCCTGGGCGACCGCACTGGCTGCACATGCCATAGGTCCGCCCTTGGTAACACCGCCGATACTAGAGAGGTGGCACTATCATTACTGTGAAAATAACACCGCCAAAACTGGAGAGGTAGCACCGCCACTACTGTAGGTGTAACACCGCTGATACTAGAAAGGTGGCACCACCAGTACTGTAGGTGTAATACCGCCATTACTAGACAGGTGGCACCATCAGTAACACCACTGATACTAGAGAGGTGGCACCACCACTAATGTTTGGACCTCTGCAGATGATTGCAGACTCTCTGCATTATCAAGCTTCACATTACAGGAATGTCCTTACCAGATTCATAAGGACACAAAGAGAAATATTTGGTTGGTTTCACAGAGATGTGGTGCCACCACTTCTTTCTGAATTCTCAAAGTTTTTGTACATTGAAACCCTTTCACATTTCAAGGGTGTCTTCAGCAGAACAATGAGGACATGTCTACGTGTCGATTGCTCCTCGGGGGCGGGCTCAGCAGGTAGAGGTCTGGTCACAGTATGGAGACAGGTTCAGACTAGGACACTGCAAAAATCTGCTCAGGTTGTCCGCTAGCTTGTCGAGCTGATTAGCATCTGCGTATTTAAGAAGATTTGCACGTCTGACAAAGTAATGGCGCAGGAAGCGCTGCTGGGAGCATTTCAAGAGTCTGCGCACAAGACGAAGGAAACAGGAGCCAAAGTCCAGCCAAGCTTTTGAGGAAGGATTCCGCTCACATTCCCAGAGGAGGATCATCTATCAGGAAGACAATGGTAGTCACTTGGACATTATAATGACACAGCCCATAATACAGAGGTCAAAGCTATGGCATTGTGAGGCTCCCCACCCTGCAGGTTGGGACCAAACATTCGCACATCTCACCTGCAGATGTTGGGAGGTGATAACAGGGCGAGATCCCGGGCACCACACATCTTCCTTCAGCTGCCGAACCACTCGCAGACACTTCATCCGACATCCTCCATCCTCATCCACCCCTTCCAGCAAGAGGCGCTCCGCACGCAGGAAGGAAAGTTGCCAATGGTAATTAGTTCTAGCAATGAGGTCGAATCCAAAGGACTGAAAGAAAAAAGTGGTGATGACATCACTGATATAATGCAAATAGAGTCTGTGAAGCCTTGGTTAGGAGTCCCAAACACAGGACTAGCCAGATATCCCTCCAGGGAAGGACCCAGCCAAGGGGTGGCTCCTTGCGGAGAACACCATAACCACCATATTAAGTTGCCCTTTTGGTCAATATCCAGCTCTTTTACAAGCTTAGAGATATGACAAGGGAATACGAAGGCCAGGTATCCATCCACAGAAAGCTGTTGCTGTGTTGAGCCCTTTAGCCGGCTGCCCGCAGTGTTTTCTTGGACTGGTCTCCCTGACATCAGTGATTGCTTCGTGATATCACTCATATAATGACATGATTAGACATTAGACCACACCTCTTATATTACAGCCCACCTCTATTGATGACATCACTGATAAGACATGGGATCAGACATAAAACCACTACCCTTATACTACAGGCCCACCCCATTCATGACATCACTGATATAATGACATCCGACATGAGACCACACCCCTTATAATACAGCACCAGCTCCTCATCTATTACTGCTGACACCAGCCTGTATACATGTGTGAGGTGTCAGCCTCGCCCCTGGTGATGACATCACACATGAGACCACACCCCTTATACTACAGCACCAGCTCCTCATCTATTACTGCTGACACCAGCCTGTATACATGTGAGAGGTGTCAGCCCCTCCCCCTGGTGATGACATCACACATGAGGCCACACCCCTTACACTACAGCACCAGCTCCCCATCTATTACTGCTGACACCAGCCTGTATACATGTGAGAGGTGTCAGCCCCGCCCCCTGGTGTGACATCACACATGAGACCACATCCCTTATACTCCAGCACCAGCTCCTCATCTATTACTGCTGACACCAGCCTGTATACATGTGTGAGGTGTCAGCCCCGCCCCCTGGTGTGACATCACACATGAGGCCACACCCCTTATACTACAGCACCAGCTCCTCATCTATTACTGCTGACACCAGCCTGTATACATGTGAGAGGTGTCAGCCCCGCCCCCTGGTGATGACATCACACATGAGACCACACCCCTTATACTACAGCACCAGCTCCTCATCTATTACTGCTGACAACAGCCTGTATACATGTGAGAGGTGTCAGCCCCGCCCCTGGTGATGACATCACACATGAGACCACACCCCTTATACTACAGCACCAGCTCCTCATCTATTACTGCTGACACCAGCCTGTATACATGTGTGAGGTGTCAGCCCCGCCCCCTGGTGATGACATCACACATGAGACCACACCCCTTATACTACAGCACCAGCTCCTCATCTATTACTGCTGACACCAGCCTGTATACATGTGAGAGGTGTCAGCCCCGCCCCCTGGTGATGACATCACACATGAGACCACATCCCTTATACTACAGCACCAGCTCCTCATCTATTACTGCTGACACCAGCCTGTATACATGTGAGAGGTGTCAGCCCCGCCCCCTGGTGATGACATCACACATGAGACCACATCCCTTATACTACAGCACCAGCTCCTCATCTATTACTGCTGACACCAGCCTGTATACATGTGAGGTGTCAGCCCCGCCCCCTGGTGATGACATCACACATGAGACCACATCCCTTATACTACAGCACCAGCTCCTCATCTATTACTGCTGACACCAGCCTGTATACATGTGTGAGGTGTCAGCCCCGCCCCCCGGTGATGACATCACACATGAGACCACACCCCTTATACTACAGCACCAGCTCCTCATCTATTACTGCTAACACCAGCCTGTATACATGGGAGAGGTGTCAGCCCCGCCCCCTGGTGATGACATCACACATGAGACCACATCCCTTATACTACAGCACCAGCTCCTCATCTATTACTGCTGACACCAGCCTGTATACATGTGAGGTGTCATCCCCGCCCCCTGGTGATGACATCACACATTAGACCACACCCCTTATACTACAGCACCAGCTCCTCATCTATTACTGCTGACAACCGGTGTGTATATCCTATATGAGAGGTTGTCAGCTTCACCAGCCGTTTGTTAAAGTAGCACATATAATTCTCAGTCCCTTTTAAATAACAAACCTTCACACAGCGTCCTCGGTCCTTGGAGGGCCATCTCTTAAAGAACCGCGGCCAACGAGCCTTCCGAGGCCAGCATCCTGGGATCTCCACCACCGGGAGCAGTTCCACTTCCACCGTCTTCCCCGAGGTCTCCACTGTCACTCTGATGATGGGACCAGTAGACTCAAGAACACTCACCCTGTCTGGAAATAGACAGTTACTAAGGACAAATAGGGCAAAAACAAAATGCATGGCACAAAGTAACATCAGGGTCTGGGATTTCTAGTGAATAGAGTCATACTACAGGCTGGGTTGGGGGTGCTGCTCTCTTAGTGGTCAGGTATTTCGCACAGATAAACACACATGGGTAAAGGGAAAAATAATGCCTCAACCGCTGAAGCCCCACCCATGCCCTACTGGTTCCTGTACAGACCTGGCTTCCTGAAAGGCTGACAAACCATTTCTTATTCCTCCAGAGAAACTAGAGGGGAGGCCGCTACACACAACTAACAAAATAGAGAAAGTGTGTAGTGATAGACAAAAAACAGGTGGGTAAACATAAAACGTTTGCGCAAGTGGACAAAGGAGAAATAGTAAATGCGAGAAATACCAACATAGTAGAAACAGAAGGAAGGTGTAGGAAAGGCAACTGAATAAATGCAGAGTAAAAACAACACTGGTTTCTGCCTAACCAGAAAAATCCCTAGCTGCAGGGCTGGAACTCTTTAGCAGAAATCCACAGAAAAATATAGCTAGTAGAGAAGGCTGGAGAAAGGAGAATTTAAATAGCCCCACCTGGGATGTGATAGGACAAAGACAATAATGGGAAAGTGAGAACAGCTGTCTAGCAGAGCAAAGGAGAAAAACAAAAATAAAAGAAGCATCAGCATTTGGACAGAGGCCGTCCAGGCTGTGGCTTAGCAAGAAAGGAAACCAACGACAGAGTAAGAAGCCAATGCATTGAGTCCTGAGGCATTACAGCACCCCCTTCTTTTGAGAGGCCAATGGATCCTCAATAGTCCCCACCATATGACGTTGGTCATGAAACTCGCTCACCAGGTGAATTGCATGTAAACTCCCCCCAAAGAATACAGTAAATGCTGCCTGACCTGCCTGGAACTTAGCACTAACGCTACCTTATACTCACGATCACCCTCCAATTTATGTCTCAAGGACCAGGTGTCTCCTCAAATATCTTCCAGCATTTAGGGAGTTGAAGTTCAACTATTACAAGATTCCAAACTTCAATACAACAAATTTGGGGGCAAACCTCCACCACCCAAAAGACAGGAGCCTTCTTGCAAATGTGGTTGGCACCTTTTTTGCCCTGGTCACAAGCTAAGTGAGTAATGGATCACGATGGAACCTCACTAGGCGAGCGTAAACCCGCTGGAACCTGAAGAGAGGTCTTAGCCTTGGTACAAACTCTGCAATTAAGGACATATTCTTCAGTATCGTTACGCGCATTCTGCCACCAAAATTAACTAGAAATAGATCTCCATGTGTCAGAAAAATCGGGATGCCCTGCTAAAACAGAACCATGCATTTCTTTAAACAGATCTATCTACTTGTAGAGAGATACACATATACCGTATATTGTTTACAGGCAAATTGTGACAAGAAGGAACTGAACTGGTGAGCTAAAATCATCCATCAAGTGTGGACTTAAAGGAAAACTGTCAGATCAAAAATCCACATGTAACTGATATCATTTTCTAATTCCTCCCTCTAAACTCTCTCTATTTATGTATTTCTTTTATTTATATTCCCCTCCTATCTTCTGTAAACTTCAAATAAAGAGATTAATTCCATCTGTCACTCACAGTGAATGATCCACTTAGTTTTCTGCTGTCCACTTCCCATAGGATGAATATTTATGCCACATAGTCACATGGCAGCACAGGAGATCAGTGGTGGGGACTGTATTCTCTCTGCTCTCTGTGTGCAGCATCACAAGAAGTGAACTACAACACAGAAACTGTCACAGCACAGCAGGGTATCTGCTTTACAGAAACAAATGGAGTCTAGATAAGGTAGACCTGCAGTAGCTCCCTCCCTCCGTGGTGATTTTAACTGAACAGACCTGTAAGTGAAACCTGACACTGCACTGTTAGCAAAGGGAGGAGGGAGCTGCTGAGAAGAAGTGCATAATTACATGACAGTTTATACAGCACAGGACTAATCGTCTCTGCTTATAATGGGACAGAACTAATGCAGCAGCTCTCTGCATGGTCTGACAATTGTGATAACATGGAAACTACAAATGGGACAATAATGATATTACATGTTTTTAATAGTTCTGCCCAGGCAATATTCAAGGGTAATATTAGTATCATACTGAAAAATGACCTGACAGTGTCCCTTTAAGGCTGCTACAGGAGACAGAAATTATCCAGCAGTGACCCAGGGGATGTTGGGAAGGAGTGTGTTTTTTTTGAACATAAGAATTTTTATTAATTTTCCAAATGATACAATACATGTAAAAAGCATCTACAATAGCTTTAAGAACAGTAAGCTGAACAGTAATCCCCAACCCCCCTCCCGTCCTGTCCTCCCTCCCTTTCCCCCCCAGTTATATCCACCTCCACCGACTCAGTAGGTCCCCCTTTTAGCTTACTTCTTGCATTCCCCCTAGCATGGCGTCTCTGTGATTTTCATCTTTCCCAAGGTACCCTGAAGGGTCTTCAAGGCTACACCATGACGTGTTACGAAAATTATATACTAATTTATTGATGTCATCTCTGTTAAGGTGTGCAACTATGAACTCTCTCCATCTTGTAAAGAATTTAGCCGTTTTAGTGTCCTTGTCCCCTTCCGCCTCTATCCTTTCAGCAGCATAAGCCTCTTCAAGTCCTCTATCAGATCCGTCAGTGTCGGAGGTCTGGGTTCCAGCCAATCTT
Organism: Allobates femoralis; assembly: GCA_033576535.1. Taxonomy (NCBI): domain Eukaryota; kingdom Metazoa; phylum Chordata; class Amphibia; order Anura; family Aromobatidae; genus Allobates; species Allobates femoralis. The sequence continues at coordinate 24,564,270 of JARQOC010000002.1, forward strand.
TTAGTATCAGTCTCTTGTATATAATTGCAGTATAGTGAAGTAGTGTCTTCTGTGGTTTAGTGGTGTTCAGGTTTCCCGTGTTCTGGAATATCCATATTCTGTATGTCAGTGGTACGTTTCCCACCAACCATCTCTGTACCCAATTCTTAACTCTGCTCCACCCCCTTACAATTAACTCAAACTCCCACAACCCATGAAACATGTCTACTTTGACTAGTCCACATTTCGGACAAATTTGACTTCTTTCTGGGCACGCTGCCAAAGGCCAATATCGCCCTATGTATTATTCTGAAATGTCTGTCACACCATCTCTCATTTCGCACGTTTTTGTGCAATTCCCTCAATCCCTCCATTATGATATCCCCTATCTCTTCATCCTGTAGTCTAGATGTCCGGAAGGAGGGTGTTTATGTCTCAGCAAAAGAAGAAGCAGTGCTTGCAAAGACTAGTGTGGGTATCCTGCACAAGGTAAAACTGCAGAGGCTAGCCAGTTCAGGAAAGAGATTGCCAGGAGTGAAGAAGAGCCAGCAGATTCTGATGTGCAGCAGAAGGACATTGGAGAGAACTGACTGAGCACAGGATTCACCCCCCTCCACCTCACCTCACTGCATGAAAAAGGTACAGTGTGCTGCTCTATGTTCATATACTCTGTAAGAAGTGAATATATCCTGTGAACAGACTGTCACACTTGTTTTTCTGGAAGCTTTGTGTGAAGATAATTAAAGCACTACTATCTACTGCAGCCTGGAACAGTGTTATAGCAGTGTGCTTGCTGGAAACTGCTACATCACCTAATGTATGAGAGATGCTGGTGAAGCCTGCCCTGATTTAATCCTCCAAATTCCAATATCTCATGTTTACTTTGCCCAATCTCCCTATACCGAGTGGTGGACATGCAATAAAAGCTTCCAGCACACTGTTCTGAGCATTCTGAATGCACTGTCTGAGATCTGTCCTCAGATCACCCAATACCGCTCCTTCACCAAGAACCCTGACTGGTTCTTTATCCCTCGATTCTGCGACAGCACTGTGAGAAAAAACATCAGCCTTAACATTTTTGCAAATACACTGCAAATAAACTAAACACCCTGTTATTAACACTGTTTTCCATCAGCACTAGCTCTTTACTATTAACTATTACAGCAGTATTTCTACACATTTGTTAGACTGTTTTTTTGTGATCTAGTTTTCCGGTGGTGTGAACACAGTCCTACAGACATGTTCACTTTGTGCATTGGCTCACCTGTAAGTGTATAAACAGAACAAAGCAAATGCTCCAAGTTCAGTTTACCCTTCGCTGTGTCGGCAAGCACCAATTTGCATAAGATAACCAGTGTCAACTGGTAGGAAGGAAGATGCCACTGAAACCCCATTCAATGTGTCTTTATCCCTCAGGCATCTATCCAAACAAACGGCCAGTGTCATAGCTTTCTCCAGGGAGGGCGTGCAAGGACTGTAAAAGACCCGTCACACACGTCAATGTCGTCAGCGATCTGATCGCTGGCGACATTGACGGCTGATCGCTGGTGAGCTGTCACACAGGCAGACTCACCAGCGATCAGTGGACCAGCGACATCGTGGAAATGATTTAAATGTCGTTACCACGATGTCTTGCTCCCGCTGCCAGGCTGCGGTAAGCAGGAGCAGGCTGGTCTCCAAGGTAAACTGCGGGCATCTAGGCAGCGCGCGCTGCCTAGATACCCGATGTATACCTTGGTTACCAGACTTCTCCGCTCACCGGCTGGTATCCAAGGTACACAGCAGGTAACTAGGGACCCTAGTTACCCGCTGTGTACCTTGGATACCAGCCGGTGAGTGGAGAAGGCTGGTAACCAAGGTATACATCCGGTATCTAGGCAGCGCGCGCTGCCTAGATACCCGCAGTTTACCATGGATACCAGCTCCCAGCGCATGCTGAGAGGCGCTGGGAGCTGGCTGATTGCAGGTCTCCAAGTGTCATACGCAGCGATGCTGCATGTCCATCGGGCGACCATCGCCAGGTTTTTGGTCCTGTCCAAAAACCTGGCGATTTATCGCTGGTTGATATACCATGTCACACACGTCAATATGACTGCAACGTCACGTGCAGCAGCGACATTGACAGCGATATTGACGCGTGTGAAGGCCCCTTAAGCCATCATGTACCTAATATGGCCCAAAAATCCCTGACAGAACTGACTTCGGCGAATAGAATCATTCCAAGAGGCCTCTACTGCCCAATGTCTGAACTGTAAGTATTCCTCAACTCTACTGGGTCCTAATCTTACCCTCATGTCTGCAACCTTTCTTTAGACCAGGGCCAGCTTTCAGTAGCTTTCTAAATATTTCCTTGATTCTTATTATATGATGCAATAAATTCACACAGCCATTCTGGCATTTCCTTTAAAGATATAGCGTGGTGTGCAGCTGATCTATTGGTAAGTGTTTATATGTAATTTTTGAAGCTTGCACCCACCATAAGAGGTGTGCGCCCATACTGATATATCAAGTAAAGCCCTGTCACACATAGCGAGATCGCTAACGAGATCGCTGATACGTCACAGATTTTGTGACGTAACCTTGATCTCCCCAGCGATGTCGCTATGTGTGACATGTAGCAGCGATCAGGCCCCTGCTGTGAGGTCGCTGATCGCTGCACATGGTTCAGGACCATTTTTTGGTCCATAGTAGCCCGCTGGTCAGCATGCATCGCTGCGTGTGAGAGCGAGAAACCAGTGATCAGCGACCTCACAGGCTGGTAACCATTGTAAACTCCGGGTATCTTGGCAGCGCGCCCTGCCTAGATACCCATTGTTTATCATGGTTACCAGCGCTAAGCAGGGAGGACGCTGGTAACTACGATAAACAGCAGGTATCTAGGCAGTGCGCGCTGCCTAGATACCCGGTGTTTACCATAGTTACCAGCGTCCTCCCTGCTTAGCGCAGCCTGTAAACAGGGAGGACACTGGTAACGATGATAAAGACCGGGTATCTAGGCAGCGCCCGCTGCCTAGGTACCCGCTGTTTATCATAGTTACCAGCGTCCTCCCGCTTCCAGCGATGTAGAGGTGGCTCCGCCTGTTTGACAGATCCCCAGCGACCATGTAACGACGCTCCAGCGATCCTGGCCAGGTCGTTATTGCTTTCGGGATCGCTGAAGTGTCGCTCAGTGTGACGGGGCCTTAACGCAAATGCCAATGAGTCCTCAAGCAAAGAAAATGCCCAGGTCTGTGGATGCAAACGGAGCAAAGATAATACAATGTCCATGACTCTCACACCCAGAAGAGACAGGACAAAGGAGAAAGTAAAATTTGCATCATCAAAGCAATCCAGAAATGTTACCTTGAGTTTAGAGGTGGCGTTCAGACTGCCTGAATTGTCTGCAGCTGCAGAACGTGCTTGCTGTTGCTGGAGCTTGACATTCACCATTTCAGGGACTAGGACTATAGTTGAACAGCCAAGATGTCAACAGGATCCAAAATGATACTGAGCACACTATAGCGGGCTGGCTGTACTGTTATCCACGTATAAGCTCATGGGAAAGGGAGAAATAAAGCCTAAACCACTGAAGCCACACCCAAACCCTACTGGTTCACATACAGGTACTGGAATGTCCCTTGCCGCACATCTAGAAACCACGGTTCGGATCTGGATCCTTGAAAGGCTGTTTAACCATTTCTCGTTCCTCCTTCCTGTTGAACCAGTGGGGAAGCCGCTACACACAAGTAACCAAGGTAAGGAAAAAGTGCAGTGGTAGACAAAAAGCAAAGGTGAGTAAACATAAAACATCTTCACAAGTGGACAATAAGAAATAAAACATGCAAACAAGAGCAACCTCCTCTAAACAGAAATCAGAAGAAAGGTGTAGGCAAGCCAAATAAGCAACAGAGTAAAAACAAAACTTGTCTCCACCTAACAGGTAAAATCTCTAGTTGCAGGACTGAAACTCCTTAGCTGAAATCCACACAGAAATATTGTCAGCAGAGACGACAGGTGAAAGGAGAGTATAAATAGCCCCACCCGGGATGTGATAGTACAGAGACAAAAAACAACAGCTGACTAGCAGCATAGTAAAGGGGAAAAGCAAAGATAAAATAATCATCATCATCTGGACAGAGACCAATCAGACTGTGCCTCAGTGAAGGAAACCAACCACAGAGTAAGAAGCCACCCTATCCAGCCCCGAGGTTTCACATCAGGTTATAGTCAGGGATGAGAGAACTGTTTTCTTACTGGTCAGGTTACAGGCAGGGATAGCTCGCTGAAGGAGTCCTTGGAGGATGGTTAGTACACGTCCTGGCACAAGATCGCCTTGGATGGACACGTCGGTGTCATGCCATTGTGAATTGCTCTTCTGAAACTGCTCAACCTCCAGCCACTGGTGAAGCTTCTCCGGCTCCATCACTGGGCTCATGAGCCGTACTCCTCTTGGGGTGTAGTAACGCCATCGTCTCAAACTCTTCTGGCGATACCCACTTAGACCGCGCAGAGGAACGGTCACCAATAGCTGTGATGGTGCCAAAACCTGCAATACATGAACAAAGTCACCAGAGACTCAGACGAGCTGAGAATGGCACAGAACCCCTGCTCTCCGTGCTGCAGTCACCTTCAGAGCTACATTCTGGGACATTGTTGATTATAATCAATCACGCACTGACCATAATTGGGGAAAAGCTGCACTCATCTCTGTCTCTGCTGCTGAGCTTTGTTTCAATTTCTTGTCACTTTCAAGATTTTTGCTTGAAGTCAGTAAATGGGCAATTGCTCTGACCTCCTGTGCTCGGTGCTGTAACCTCCTGCACTCCTCACCTTGACCTCCTCTGCTCCTTGCTGTAACCTCCTGTGCTCCATGTTCTAACCTTCCATTGCGCCTTGCCCTAACCTCCTGTGCTCCTCACTCTGTCTCCTGTTGTCTGGACTCTGACCTCCTTTGTTCCTTGTTCTGACCTCCTGTGCTCCTCGCTGTAACCTCCTGTGCTTCTTGTCCTGACTTCCTGTGCTCTTCGCTCTGACCTCCTGTGCACTTCACCTTCACCTCATGTACTCCTCGCTCTGAACTCCTGTACTCCTCTTTCTGACTTCTTGTACTACTCGCTCTGATCTCCTGTACTCTTTGCTCTGACCTCCTGTACTACTCGCTCTGATCACCTGTACTACTCGCTCTGATCTCTTGTACTACTCGCACTGATCTCCTGTGCTCCTCGCTCTGACCTCCTGTACTCGCGCAGACCTCCTGTGCTCCTCGCACTGACCTCCTGTACTCGCGCAGACCTCCTGTGCTCCTCGCTCTGATCTCCTGTACTCCTCGCTCTGACCTCCTGTACTCGCGCAGACCTCATGTGCTCCACGCTCTGACCTCCTGTACTCACGCTGACCTCCTGTGCTCCTCGCTCTGACCTCCTGTGCTCCTCGCTCTGACCTCCTGTACTCCTCGCTCTGACCTCCTCTGCTCCTCGCTATGACCTCCTGTGCTCCTTGCTATGACCTCCTGTGTTCCTCGCTCTGACCTCCTGTACTCATGGTGATCTCTTGTACTCACGCTGACCTCCTTTCCTCCTCGCTATGACCTCCTGTGCTCCTCGATCTGACCTGCTGTGCTCCTCACTCTGACCTCCTGTGCTCCTCGCTCTGACCTCCTGTACTCACGCTGACCTCCTCTGCTCCTCGCTATGACCTCCTGTGCTCCTCACTCTGACCTCCTGTGCTCCTCGCTCTGACCTCCTTTACTCCTCACTCTGACCTCCTGTGCTCCTCGCTCTGACCTCCTGTACTCCTCGCTCTGACCTCCTGTACTCACGCTGACCTCCTCTGCTCCTCGCTATGACCTCCTGTGCTCCTCGCTCTGACCTCCTGTACTCATGGTGACCTCCTGTACTCACGCTGACCTCCTCTGCTCCTCGCTATGACCTCCTGTACTCCTTGCTCTGACCTCCTGTGCTCCTCGCTCTGACCTCCTGTGCTCCTCGCTCTGACCTCCTTTACTCCTCACTCTGACCTCCTGTGCTCCTAGCTCTGACCTCCTTTACTCCTCACTCTGACCTCCTGTGCTCCTCGCTCTGACCTCCTGTACTCATGGTGACCTCCTGTACTCACGCTGACCTCCTCTGCTCCTCGCTATGACTTCCAGTGCTCCTCGCTCTGACCTCCTGTGCTCCTCACTCTGACCTCCTGTGCTCCTCGCTCTGACCTCCTTTACTCCTCACTCGGACCTCCTGTGCTCCTCGCTCTGACCTCCTGTGCTTCTTGCTCTGACCTGTGCTCCTCGCTCCGACCTCTTGGGCCCCTCGCTCGCTTTTCCCTCAATTTTCCAAATCTGCGTCCATCCCCAAATAGGCATTCCTGCCTACAAAAATTGATTTCTAAATCTGTGTGCATCCCCAAATAGGCCTTTCTACAAACTTATTTCCAAACTTGTGGTCCAGTCACACTATCTCAGGAAATAAATCCTGATAAATTTAGTGACAGGTGATTGACAGGTGTGTGGCTAGGGTTCTGAAACAGCTGGTTACAAAGGGGAAAGGTACATCAAACATGAGTGGGAAATTCTGAGGTTGTTGTGGAAAGGGGAATAGACTTGGTGTTCCAGGTGTACGTGGGGTAGGTGCTACTGCTAATGTTACTGAAAGCTATTAGTATAGGTTCCATAGGACCCGTAACAAATGGGTGGTGAGATGAGAAATCACCGCTAACCCATAAACAACTCCAAATAACAATTTTTAAATGAAGAGAAAAAGGAGAGTAAAGTGCACACAATTTTTTTTCGTTGCAAAACCATGAGATGTGGGCATAAATCTGGTTATAGAGGACTCGTGCAAAAACAAACCATACTACAGAATTCATGCATGAGTCATGTGCCAGAAATCATGGTTTTGCAACAAAAACATTTTCCATTGTGATGTTCTCTATCCCATTGTAATGTGATTTAACCCCTATTTATGAACTACCATTGTTTTGATGTGCTCTCCCTAGCACCATCTATTCATTCTTGATACCATATTAAGCCAGTTGCTTATTTGGAGGTAATAAACCTTTTTGTGCACACTTTCCTCTCCTTTTTAACCAAACACCGGCTCGTCCTATCCAAAGACAAGTGACAACTTGTGTTACTGGACGGCCTACTCCAGTCTCTTTGTTTGGCAGCAGCAGAGCGATACGAGTTGTGGATGAGGCCCAGAAAGAGCATGTGCTGCAGTTCATGGCATATTTAAGTGACCTGTTCTCCTCTTCCCCCACCTCAACATCACACACAGTACAGTCCTCAGAGGTAGCACCTCATTTACCAATGTATCACCCCGTGTCACAAATCTCCAACCGACCGACTGTGTGGAAACACAGATGGGTGATTCTGCAGAGATAGTCACACATTCTATTCCATGGGCACCAGAGGTCTGCTCCAAAGATTCACAGACTCAAGAGGCACCAATGCTCAAATTCTTTTTTGAGTTGGATCCGGGGACAAAGTGGGGTCCGAGCACCCTCATCACCAGACATTAACCCACTGAGGGTGGAGGTGATAATGATGATGATGAGACTCAGATACCTGAAGAACCCCCGCACTGTACTGTGCGTTCAGGGCTGGAAGAGGAGGTAGGTGACTCTCAAGGCAAGGAGTGGGACAACAGAGAGGATGAAGATGAGGTTCGAGATCCCACTTTGTGTGAATCTAGAGATACGCAACCCAATATCTCAGCAGTGGAGGTGGAGGAGGAAGAAGAGGAGGTCAATTTGCTGCTTCCCACTCTGAGGCTGAGTGCCGCAATGACAAGCACTGCACACTGAGCCACAACTCGGTCGCGGGTCTGCAGTTCGCATGGACGGCAAGTTTGTTAGCCTGGGCCTTTTTTTGAGTCCGCAAAGGATGACCCAACTCACGATATCTGCCAACTTTGTAAAAAAAAATACTCAATAGAGGAAGAAAGTTCCATAATTTGACTACTACATGCATGAATCAGCACATTGCCCAACTACACGTGTTAGGCTGCTCGCACATGATGAGTAATAGCAGTGTTTTGAACGCAACGTATTACTGCTGCGTTAACCAAAATAGGCACAGTGGATGGGATTTCTAAAAATCCCATGCTCACTGTGCTTCTCTCCTTTGCAGCGTTATTGCTGCTCCGATGTGGGTAGCCATGCTTCAGCATCTCTGCAGCATGTTAATTTATTGCTGTGGAGCCGGAAAATATCTCTAGCGGATGAAAGCAGGGAAAAGCCACCCTGCCCTGAATGCAGATCATAGGACAGGGCAGCTGCGTTCTCCCTGCATTCACCCTTGGCTTCCCTCAGGTCCGGATACACTGCATCCAACATGGAACGTCTGCATATACCCTAACTTTGGGAATTTTACTGCGCTAAAACGTGGCCTAGTGGGCCTCGTCGACCACTGGCTGCCCCATCATTCGCATTTGCTGCTTCTTCCTTATCTGTCACCATGGCAAGTGTTCTCACACATGTGTACACCATTTACCACTATCATCCATATCCTCACTCCATGACACAGATAATGCCACAGCTTTCTATAACTCAACACTCACATCAGCTATTGATGCAGTTGCCCCTCTCACTCATGGCAAAACACGACGAATCAACAGACAACCCTGGCACACAGATGACTCACCGTTGCCGGGTTCTCAGGTCTCAGGCGCTGGCTGCGGTCACGGTTCGGTGCCTGAGGCTGTAAGGGCCCGGTGGTCAATGCACGGTTAAATAAGAATAAAGTTTGTTTCGTGACGCCACCTGTAGGTGTCCGGTGATGGCACCGGCGCTGCTCAGACCTCCGGGGTGATGTGCGGCAGCTTAGATGGAACCGCTCCGTACAGGGCTTGGGGGGGATCCCCGGGGCAGTTACTGAAGTTAAAGGAATAGGGTAGCGCGGTCGGTGTGGTGTAAGTGGAAGGAGGGACACGCACACATACAGTCTTTTGGTACTTTTACTGAGGTTGACGGGTACACTCGACCGGGGATGAGGTAAACAATTCAGGACTTTCCACAGCAAGCAGGGTTGTAGGTTTCCTAGTATCCGTAGTTCTGCTGGAGTCTGGCAGGCATGAAACCCGACCAAACCGTTACTGCACTTTCTTGTGTGACTCTCCACACCCGGATTTGCTGCACTGAGGGCACTTCTATGGGACTCCTGTCAGGCCTTAGACTCCGGGCTCTCATTTGGTGGTGCTTCGGGTGTCCGGGGAGCTAAACCCCTATCTGTAGTGCTGGTTTCTCTACAAAGTCTATACTGTGTCCTTGTAGCTCGGACCCAGTGACCGGAACTCTGTTAGGGTGAGTCGGGATGACCCCTCTGCTCCTATCTGGTACTTGCTTCTCTCCTGTTCCTATGACCCCTATTCCAAGGGTCTACCACTTTCCAGGTCTCTCTGGTATGGGCCTAGCTCGGCTCCAGTACCAGCTCAGCTCACTCAGCTGCTTACAGTTCTTTAGTGACTGCACACTCTGGTGTTTTCCCTCCAGGACCCGTATTTATAGGGGAACTGGCTTAAGGCAACCAGTGGAGCTCCCCCTACAGGTCTGGGGTAAAAGGTATTGTTTGTTAGTGGGGTCTGCTTGCTGTGTACTTTCCATCCATGTCCTAAGAGATCCTGTGGTGATCTGCACAGGGTGCCACACAGATACCACTAAATATCTGCGGCGAGTTGCTAGGTTACACTCACAAGAAGATGCACAGCATTCAAACAAGCAATTATCACATTCAAGTCAGCAGTAACCACCACTAAACAGAATTACTTCATTACCTTCATATCCTTTTTGTCCCACAACCCCAGGCAGTTATTCAACACATTTAACTCCCTCCTCCGCCCCCCCCCCCCCCCCCACTGCCCCCTCCTACTTCTCGTATCTCTGCAGAAGACTTTGCAACACACTTCACCAACAAGATCGACCAGATCAGACAAGTCTTTGCTACCCAACCACCACAACCCTCATGTATACCAGACCACTCCCCTCTCCCACTAACCGTCCTCCCCTCCATCACTGAAGGAGAACTTGCACACCTTCTCTCCAGATCGCACCTCACCACTTGTGCACTGGACCCCATCCCACCTCCTTCCCAACCTCAACACAACACTTATCCCAGCCCTAACCCACCTCTTCAATCTATCACTAACTTCTGGTACATTTCCTTCTGCTTTCAAACATGCAACAATTACACCTATCTTAAAGAAGCCATGCCTTGACCCCACTTCTACATCCAGCTACCGGCCCATATCGCTGCTCCCGTTCGCTTCCAAACTTCTCGAAAAGCATGGCCACACTGTACTCTCATCCAACTCTCTTTTTGACGTCCTTCAATCCGGCTTCCGCCCCAGCACTCTACTGAAACTGCCCTGACCAAAATTACTAACGACTTACTCATGGCCAAAGCTGACAAACAGTTCTCCGTCCTCCTCCTTTTAGATCTGTCCTCTGCATTCGACACAGTTGACCACTGCCTCTTATTACAGATCCTTTCTTCCATTGGTATCACTGTCCTTGCCCTCTCCTGGATCTCCTCCTACCTTTCCAACCGCACATTTAGTATCTCCCACTCCCACACGACCTCCTCATCCCATCCCCTCTCTGTTGGGGTCCCTCAAGGCTCTGTTCTGGGGCCCCTCCTTTTCTCCATCTATACTCTTGGTCTAGGACAACTCATAAAGTCCCATGTTTTCCAGTATCACCTATACGCTGATGACACTCAGATCTACCTCTCCGGCCCAGATGTCACCTCTCTACTGTCCAGAATCCCGGAGTGTCTATCAGCCATATCCTCCTCCTTCTCCTCTCGCTTCCTAAAACTCAATGTAGACAAAACCGAACTCATCATCTTTCCTCCATCTCACACACCTTCCTTGCCAGACTTATCTATCACAATAAATGACATCACACTTTGCCCTGTTCCCGAAGTCCGCTGCCTTGGAGTAACACTTGTCTCTGCCTTGTCCTTCAAACAGCACATCCAAACCCTTGCCACCTCCTGTCATCTCCAACTCAAAAACATTGCCAGAATCCGTCCCTTCCTCAACTCCCACTCTGCTAAACTACTCATGCATGCCCGCATCATCTCCCGCCTTGACTACTGCAATCTCCTACTCTGTGGCCTACCTGCTAACACTCTTGCACCACTTCAATCTGTCCTTAACTCTGCTGCCCGACTAATCCACCTCTCCCCTCGCTATTACTCCACTTCTCCCCTCTGCAAATCCCTCCACTGGCTCCCAATTCACCAGCGTATCCAATTCAAACTACTAACATTGACTTACAAAGCCGTCCACAATCTGTCCCCCCCCCATATATCTCTGAACTAATCTCCCGATATCATCCAACTCATAATCTTTGATCCTCCCAAGACCTCCTTCTTTCCTCCACACTTGTACGTTCCTCATCTAACCGCCTGCAAGACTTTGCCCGAGCATCTCCCATCCTCTGGAATTCTGCCCCCCATCACGTCCGACTGTCCCCTACACTCAGAACTTTCAAGCGGAACCTGAAAACCCATCTCTTCAGAACAGCCTACAGCCTGCAATGACCACAGTGCCACCTCACCCCCGCTGGACCTGGCACTCCACCACCATTGGACCCGGTGCTCCACCACTACCAGAGCAGACCCAACCTACTGTCTCCCTCCCCACTGCCCTGTAGAATGTAAGCCTGCAAGGGCAGGGTCCTCTCTCCCCTCTGTATCAGTCTGTCACTTTGTTCATTGTATTTGTAACTTGTCTGTATGTAACCCTTTCTCATGTACAGCACCATGGAATCAATGGTGCTCTATAAATAAATAATAATAATAATAAATGTGTCCGAACACCAAACCTCCACTTGTTTACTCGCTACAGTCGGGGTAAGTGACAGCCCGTTAGCAGTTACAGAACTGGACACGCCTGCTGTTGGTGACCGATCTCAGACACCGAGCACACCACTGCTTTGTCAATCCACCACAACATCTCTGTCTGCACGTCTCTCACAGTGCAGCACTGGTACACCCTACTCCACCCTCTCTCAGCACAGTAGCCAGCCCTTGGTCTAACAGTTGTGATCACATAAAATACAGATAGTTACTGCAAGCTGATGGCCGTCGCAATCCTCCAGTACCAGTTTTCCATTCGCTATTACTTTAAGAAAGCTGTGCCTGCGCTACACCAGCATGTCGCAGACAGCATCACTCAGTCGTTGAGAAACTCTGTGTCATGGTGCAGTCACCGCTGACACCTGGATGAGCAAACATGGCCAGGTTCATTACATCTCCCTCACTGGCCACTGGGTGACTCTGGTGGCTGCGGGGCCAGGTGGGGAAGGGACTACTCCCCAAGTCTTGAAATCCCCAAGGCTTGTGGGACAAATCTCTATATTTACTGCTTCACCTCCTCTAGGGCCTCCAGCTGCACCCTCAACCTCTCCCTTAATGTTCCAAAAGCCCAGAGAGAATCCCCCCAACCTCCGTACTGCGTTGCCAGGGCTCACTGCAATCAGGCAGTCTTGACATTAAAATGCCTTGAAGAGGTCAGTCACAAAGCTCAAAAGTTGTGGACAGCTACAGTTATGGCCAAAAGTATTGACACCCCTGCAATTCTGTCAGATAATACTCAGTTTCTTCTTGAAAATGATTGCAATCACAAATTCTTTGGTATTGTATCAGATACAATTAGATGTCTGCATCCTGTATCCCCAAATACAGTTAGATGCCTGCATCCGGTATCCCCAGATACAATTAGATGTCTGCATCCTGTATCCCCAAATACAGTTAGATGCCTGCATCCGGTATCCCCAGATACAATTAGATGTCTGCATCCTGTATCCCCAAATACAGTTAGGGTGCTTTCACATAACAATTTTTCTAAATCCGATGCTGTCCGATGAAAATCGGACAGCATCGGATCCGAATTTGGCCCCATGCAGCCCTATGGGCATCGGACCGAATCGGATGTGCACTAAATGCCATCCGATTTGGTCCGATCCGATTCTGTCCGATTTTATTATCGGTGCAAAAATCGGAGCTTGCTCCGATTTTTGCACCGAAAATAAAATCTGCCAGAATCAGATCGGACCAAATCGGATGGCATTTAGTGCACATCCGATTAGGTCCGATCCCTATAACATGGGCCCCATGGAGAAGGGTCCGAGGAAACATCTGATGTCTCCTCGGACCCCGTTTTACTGTACTGAGCATGCTCAGTACAGTAAAACGGCTCCTAACTAGGAGCATAAGGGTTAAAAAAAAAAGTTTATTCTCACCTCTCCCCGAGCCCCCGCCGTCAACCGCCATCTTCCTCTAGGTTCCCGGTGGCTCCCGCAGGCTGCCGGTGTCAGCAGAGGTGTACCTCTGCTGTTCAGGACCTGCGGTGATGTCACAGTCATGTGACCGCGGGTCCTGTGTACAGCAGAGGTACACCTCTGCTGACACCGGCAGCCTGCGGGAGCCACCGGGAGCCTAGAGGAAGATGGCGGTTGAAGGCGGTGGCTCAGGGGAGGTGAGAATAACCTTTTTTTTTTTCTTTTTTTGCAGCCCGGCGCCGATTTTATGCCGGAATCGGGTGCCTATTTGGCACCCGATTCCAGGCATCAGAAGGGAGCCGATGCTGTCCGATTTATATCGGACAGCATCGGCTCCCTCAAAATCGGTATGTAAAAGTAGCCTTAGATGCTTGCATTCGGTATCCCCAGATACAATTAGATGCCTGCATCCGGTATCCCCAGATACAATTAGATGTCTGCATCCTGTATCCCCAAATACAGTTAGATGCCTGCATCCGGTATCCCCAGATACAATTAGATGTCTGCATCCTGTATCCCCAAATACAGTTAGATGCATACATATGGTATCCCCAGGTACAATTAGATGCCTGGACTTGGGATCGCCAGGTACAGTTAGATGCCTGCTCCCCAGTTTCTAAGTATTATGGGGGATACTCTGTGCATTTTCGCTCTGTACCAGGTGTGGGGCAGCACTGGCTCCAAGATACACAGTAGTTACAGTATATACAGCCGCTATATATTAATCCCTCGTTACCTGTATACAGGGGTGCAGAGACCGTCGGCCCCTGAGAAGAACCATCCAATGAGCCAGTAAATCTGGCTGCTCCTGATCCAATGGCAGCCGCAGAAAGAGAAAGAGAATCCACAGGTCAAGAGACAGATATAATGTAGAGTATGGCAGATGTCAGCTTAGCGTCAGTCTGCTGCTACAGCCAATAAAGGCCCAACATTGTATAACAGCATGCTACCACTAGTGATTGGTACTAGAAGTGATGGATGATGGGTATTAACCCTCTGTATGAACAGTCCCTGACACTGATATTCTGGACCCTGATGATGGCCCTGGGGTTAGGTCTCTTACCTTCAGGTTATCGCTGTGGATCCCAGAGTTAGAGATGCTATGAAACCTGGAGTCCCAGGAACTGATCTGCGTTGTCAGCTGTAGCATGATGCTCTGTACCTCCTCCACCATGCGGGAGATGCGGGAACGGCGGACATCACTCTAAAAACAGACAGGTCAAGGTGAGGGCCCACATCACTCGTGAGCAGACAATTTATCGCAGCGGCACAGACTCTGGATCCTCAGGGAGAAAGAGCAGATATAATTATCTGACAATTTTCAATTTATGTTCACAATTCATATCAATGTCAGCTCTATTGTACTGTTATGTACATCCAAACAATTATGGCAACTATATCCGTAACGGCCAGTAGAGAGCGAGCAATCAGGGCCACAATATCAGTAACGGCCAGTAGAGAGCGAGTAATCAGGGCCACAATATCAGTAACGGCCAGTAGAGAGCGAGTAATCGGGGCCACAATATTAGAAATGGCCAGCAGAGGGCGAGCAATCGGGGTCACAATATCAGTAACGGCCAGTAGAGGGCAAGCAATCAGGGCCACAATATCAGTATTGGCCAGCAGAGGGCAAGCAATCGTGGTCACAATATCAGCATTGACCAGTAGAGAGCAAAAAATCAGGGCCACAATATCAGTAACGGCCAGCAGATGGTGAGATATCAGGGCCACAACATCAGTAACGGCCAGCAGATGGTGAGATATCAGGGCCACAACATCAGTAATGTCCGACACAGAGCAAGCAATCGGGGGCCAAAATATCAGTAACGGCCGGCAGAAGGTGAGAAATCAGGGCCACAATATCAGTACCCGGCCGGCAGAGGGTGAGAAATAAAACATCTTTATTCACAGATACCAGAATTGTTAGGGAAATTTTCCTCAGTAATTCTGTAGGAATCCGCTTGGAAATATGCAGCCAAAAAAAAGGAACACATTTTCTATTTTTATACTAAATTTCCTATGTAAACAGCACAATGTTAGATATAAAGAAGATTGCAGTCTACTCCTCTCCCTGTGGTTCCCACGCCTTGCTATTGGTTCCTTATACCCTCACACCGGCACACCCCACCTCACACCACCACACCCCACCTCCCACCAGCATACCCCCTCTTCACACCGACACACCCCACCTCACACCACGACACGCATTCACACACC
The DNA here is from genome assembly GCA_033576535.1 of Allobates femoralis. Classification (NCBI taxonomy): domain Eukaryota; kingdom Metazoa; phylum Chordata; class Amphibia; order Anura; family Aromobatidae; genus Allobates; species Allobates femoralis. The sequence goes on from JARQOC010000002.1 coordinate 24,579,726, forward strand.
GGTGCACTCATCCACACACCAGCTCACCCCTCCTCACTCCACCACACACCTCATCACACCGACACACCCTTTATCACACCAGCACACAACTCTCCTCAATCTGGCACAACCCTCCTAAGTCTGGCATACCCCACCTCACACCAGCACACCCCTCCTCACCCCAGAACACCCCTAATCATATCAGCACACTCATACACACTCCGGCACACCCTGCCTCACTCCGGCACACCCCTCCTCACACCTGCACACTTCTCCTCACACCGGCACGCTCAACTTCACACAGTCACACTCCTCCTCACACCGGCACATTCATCCTCACATCAACACATTCATCCTCACATCGCACACTCCTCCTCACACCCGCACACTCCTCCTCTAGCACATTCATGTCACACCGACACACTCCTGCTCACTCCAGCACACTCATCCTTACTCACACCGGCACACTTCTCACTCCAGCACACTCCCACCGACACACCTCTTCTCACACACATCGACACACTTCTCTCCACCTCACCTCACACGTACATCCCCACTCACACGCACACTCTCATCCAGCACACTCCTCACTCCAGCACACTCGTCACACACACTCTCTCACACTCAACACCATACACCTTCTCCACTCCAACACTCTCTCAAACCATACATCCCACTCACACCTGCACACCCTCACTCCACACTCTCACACCAGTACATCCCCACTCACACCTGCACACTCCTCACTCCAGCACACTCCTCCCTCACCCTCCACGACACACTCATCTCTCTCCACTGTCAAACAGTGAACAAATAGGAATCAGTGTTTACTGTAATTATACATGTCAAGCTAAATTTCCTGATTTGCATATTCAAGAGGCACATACTTATATGATAGCTCCACTAGACATAATATTTTGATATAAAGACAAGGAGTATTTCCGTATAAGTGTTTGGTATAAAACTCACAAAATGTTATTGCCATTATACAGTACAGTTATTCAGTACTTTGTACTTTACTGATGTACTCATAATTTACTGATGAGATTTATACTATGCCCTAAGTAGACTCCATGAGCTTTTTTGGTTATTACCTGCATGTGAATTATTTATTTGGTGTTTAATGCCATTATAGTTAAAAGATCTGCAGTGTATGAATAGTGCATGATACTAGAGCCACAAAGTACTGAATTCACCGGCACCACAGGTTTTTATCTCTATGAGTACTTGCTAGTGTTTGCAATTGCAAGAGCTCCCAATGAATTAGAATAGCATCAAAAAGTTAATTTATTTCAGTAATTCAATGCATAAAGTGAAACACTTATATTATATAGATACTAGATAAATATCCGCTGCACACCAACATCAGAAATTCTAGCGAGAAAAAAGCTAATGGCTGACATGTATTAAGGGCACAGTGTGAACTGGAGCAAAAGGCACAGTAGAAAACTACTCAAAGGCTTATGTAAGGAATAAGAACTTAGCTGATGTGATGGCCATGACATCCGAGCCCGGTAACGCGGCAAGGTCTCTCATTCTACCGGGTCCTGCTCTAGTCGCCTTATGTCTGCAGTGTGAACTTGCGTGTATGGGTGTATGCCACTAAATGCAATTAAAACCTGCTTTTAAGGGTGTGTCTGGAACCAAAGCTACAAATAAATGCAGGTCTCCTTGCGGCTACAGGATGGGGGGCGACCAGTATCCCTGGTGGTGGTCTGACCGGTGGGCACAACATTATGGCTTACAGTCAATGAAAACCCAAAGGTCATTATCTCAGAAAATTAAAGTAGGAAGGATGAAGGGTCTGAGAGATAAAATATGACCTAAATGGGTATCAGAGCTTCACCTTGTGTGGTTGTGAGAGTCACAACCATTATAAAAGCAGATCACAGCTGCTGCAGTCCCCAGCGTGGAGCATATAGAGGAGGGAGGAGGAAGGGTTAAACACCGCACTGCCGTATTCCACTAGTCATCAAAGGGTGAATATAGTATTGATTTATTAGTCAATGTGTTTCAGGGCTCCCTCGCCCCTTCCTCAGGACAAATCAATATCATATTGTCATATTTCAGGGAGACCTGACTAGTAAATCAATATTATATTGACACTTTGATGTCTGGTGGAATACGGCAGTGCGATGTTTAACTCTTCATCCTCTCTACTTTGATTTTCTGAGATAATGACCTTTGGGTTTTCATTGTCTATAATCCTAATCATCAACATTTACAGAAATAAACACATGAAATAGATCCCTCTGTGTGTAATGACTCTATATAATAGATGTGTTTCACTTTATGTATTGAATTACTGAAATAAATAACTTGTTATGATATTCTAATATCCTGTAAAGTCTATATCATCTGCTTAGGACTAGAAATATAATCGCAACATGAACTGCAGCTTCTCAACAGTGCTGTAAAGCGTTATTCCAAATTGAAAGTGACTCGCCCCTGGCGGGGCTGTGGGGTACTCAGAACCTGGCCCTCTCGACATCGTCGGGGAGTTGGGATGTCATGGTAGTGTGACCCGGTCCGTGGTCCCCTTGTCAGGTGGTCAGTAATATGGGGGGATTGAAACAGGATGAAAAGAAAAATAAAAGTAAAATAAAAGGGTTTGTGTCGTGACGCCACCCATGGAAGGTGGCCGGTATAGCCACTGCTGTAGTCGGGACCTCTAGGGATAATGGGAGTAACAGCCATGATGGTCTAGTTCTCCACGGGAAGTGTGGGTCCCAGGGCAACCGTAAAGTCTATGGCGGTGATAGGTTCGTTGGGGATGCAGGACTTAGTGTACGAAATAACCGACAGACACAGGGGTGACAGTCTCCTTTACATTTACTGAAGAAAGTAAAAGGTTTGTCCAGGGCACTGTCCACAAGCGGTATTAGGAGGTCTGGAGCCTGGAAGCAAGTCGAGGTCCTCCACACCTGGTAAGTTCTAGGCCTCCCTACTGCGCTGCTCTCGGTGGGCCCTGGTTGCTTGAAGCTATGCTGTGATCACCTCCTCTCTCGTTCCGTCCCTGGCCCATGTGATAGCGGCTTGAGCCCTTTGTACGTTACGCTCTTCTGATTGCGTCTCCCTGAGCTCTCTGGTGCTGCTCTGTCTCCTGGCCTTGTGGTGGAACGAGCGACTTGGAATCTACCGCCCTGCGGTGTTGGTTGCTGGTCATAAAGTCCCTCACGACCTAGAACTCCGGTGTCCGTTCCTGGGCTCGGTGCTGGGGTGAACTGGCACTGGCTCCACTCCCCAGACCTACTGTTCCACCTCCTCAGACCCTCACCTACGGGTCCCTCACACTGGCTAGTCAGTATCCTCAGACAAGCCTGACACTGCTCCAGTCCGCAGGATATCTTCCACAGTCCTCCTAGGAACTGAACTGCGTAACCCTGCCCCCAGACCAGAATTTATATGGGACCTCTCCAAACTCGGGTTTCAAAGCTCCCTTCTGGCCTGGAGTTGGGAAGGTGTTGTGTGTGTGTTTCACCTGATGTGGGTACCTTCCCTTGCTTCCAAGCACATCATCGTGGCAACCAGACCCTGCGGTGCCACAATAGCATAAACAGCACTGACTTATTTGCTTCTAGTAATGTGTTGATCACCAGAAACGTTGGAGTACTGTGAAGGATATGGAAGTGCCGAATTATCTGAGCAGCCACATTAGGTACCTTTACATCAACCAAGAGGCAACAGTCTGAATGGCACACAGTGACACGGCATAGTTCATAGTAGAGCGAGGCGTCAGACAAGGCGTCATCCGATCATTGTTTCTCTTCAACTTATATGTAGAAGCTATTTTCAGGAAGGCTAGACTCGGTGGAAGATTCATCAACAATTTAAGGTACATACACGATACAACACTGATAGCAACAAGTGTAGATGGAATGAAGGATGTAATATGGAGAGTCAAGTTGGAAAACCTGAACATAGGACTGATACTCAACAAAAAGAAGACAAAGATATTGACTACTGTCGGTACATCCGGGACACATGTGAGATGGACGGCAAAGAATTAGAAGTGGTAAAGACTTCCCCCTACTCGGATTAATGATCACTGAAGATGCAGCAATGACACCAGAAGTCAACAGGAGAAAAGCTATGGGCAAATCAACAATGAAGTCACTGAACAAGGCCTTCACATCAAGGAACATTTCACTGGTGATGAAGGCACGGCTCCTACATAGTCTAGTCTATTCTGTGGTAATATACACAAGTGACACCTGGACGATAAAGGAACAACACAGAAGAAGAATCAGCACCTTCATAATGTGGAGCTGGAGAAAGATGTTATCAATACCATGGGTGGCAAGAAGAACAAACACATCAATACATCAATACAAAATCACTGGAATCACCAATATATAGAATAGAATGTTGTATATATGTACATTCTACACATCATACAAAGAAAGCAATCACTGGAGAAGTGTGGCGCCCCTGCGGATCTAGTTGCCACAGAGATGCTGCACCTCTGTTAGGGTGTAGTATCCCACTCGCGGGTAAGAAGGGTACAGACCGGTACCAGTACACCCAGGCCGCGTACTAGGAACCATTATAGTGGAGCTGGGTGGTGAAGGGAGTTAGTTAGAGGGAGCATTTGGGAAGGAGTGGGGTCAGGAAGAACACACGTAGATGACGTGGGACACGTGACAAGGGTATAAATAGTGCGGGAACCATCTAGAATGCAGGAGAGACAATTGAACAGAAGAAGAGAGTTGACCAGCTGAGGAGAGGTGGTAAAACAGCCGGGGAAAAGGCCATTGAACACCAAGGTCAAGTTGGAGGGAAGCTAGAACACGTACGCCTGAGAAGTGTAGAGGACTGGGGCGAAAGCTCGTCCTGAGGCCGAATCCAAGAGTAGGACATCACTCAAGTGGCTCCAGGAGGAAGAGGGGGTCCCAGAGGCACGGGAAGTGAACAATCCACCTGTGGCTCCTCGCATCCTTTGTCAGGCGCAGGCAAGTGGAGGGACTAGACCGCAAGGGGCATCGGGAACCCCAAAAGACTAGTGGAGAAGACCAGGCTCAGCTGGCAAGCCAGAGTCTGTGGAACTTCCATGGTGACTTAGCCGACAACCGCACACATCTGCTGAACAGGTGGCAAACATAAGGCTAAGGGGAGATACTGCAGGGGAACCCCTAGGAAAAGCCCACAGTCACTGGCTCAGAGCTCTGTGTGGCGAGGTACAAGGCAGGACGGGCGAGGCAAGCGCAGTGTGAGACGACCTGGAAGGGACAGAGAACAGGTGCCAGTTACGTACCATCCGATTTCCAGGGAGTAGCTGGATCCCTGCCTCCGAGAACCCAGTGCTCAGCGGGCTGCTACACAAAGACTGTGAGTAAAGAACCAAAGACTGCAGCCCACTGTGTCTGTGAACTTTCTTAACGCATCTACAGCACCAGAAACACAACTACCAACTCATTTAGGTATCTCTGGCCACCTTAGGAGTCAGCCCTACCCATAGAGGGGTTAAGAACTTTGCTGCCTCCCAACCATCGGCCCCTAAGAGAACTGGCATGCAGCGGCGGCCGTGTATAGCCGCTACCTGCAGCTGGCGTCATGTAAAAACAATAGTATCCCCAGGTACAGTCTTACCTGCCCTCCATGCCACATCCCTATCCCAAGGAGAGAGAGTCACCCACACCAAACTTTAGATGACACCGCCAGGCTCACGGAGCTAGGTCTCGGTCCCTGTGATCCTTATGAAGATGAAGCCTCAAGAAAGCCTGGTTCTGAGCATCCTATGGCCCTGGAGGACATCATGGTAGGAAGATTAGAAGGAACAAGACGAAGAGGAGGACCAGCAACTCGATGGCTTGATACTATCAAGATAACAGCGGAGAAGACCCTGGTGGACCCATCTAGGCTTGGAGTAGACCCTGGTAGACCTATCTAGGATTGGACAAGACCCTGGTGGATCTATAAAGGCTTGGTGAAGACCCTGGTGGATCTATAAAGGCTTGGTGAAGACCCTGGTGGACATATCTAGGCTGCACAACATTGATCTTCTTACAGAGTGTTCATCCATCAAGTCACCGTAACTCAAGATCAAGCTGAAAGCTGATAAATAATAATAATAATTAATAATAATAATGGTATTAGCTTTTGAAGTTTTCGGAATATCAACTATAAGACAATGAAAACATAATAGAGCACTAATTATCCTTATGGGAAGTAGATTGTACCGTTTATTTAACAGCACAGCATAGTTATAATTGTTCATACACTTACCGTATATACTCGCGTATAAGCCGAGTTTTTCAGCCCAAAAATTGGGCTGAAAAGTCCCCCCCTCGGCTTATACGCGAGTCACTCGGTATGCTGTGGGGGGGGGGCTGCACCGGTGGCTGGAGGAGGCAGGAGGGGGCCGCGGTGACCGCAGGCGGTCACGTGGGGCCGCCTCATTAGTGCAATGAATATGCACGGCATCCCCCCGTCCATCAACGGCGGGAGGATGCCGTGCAATTGCACTACACAGGCCCCCACCAGTAACACACAGCCCCCCCTCCTTAGTATGTCCCCCCCAGGCTGCGGCACCTGTTAAAATAACAAACTTTCATACATCACCTTTCCGGCGCAGCTCCTCCGCTCCTCCGGTCCGGCTTCTTCTTCTTGCTTCCGGTGTCATGTGACCGGGCGCAGGAGATGACGTCATCTGGTGGGAGCCAGTATACCACCACTGGGGGGCCTGTATACTACTATTGGGGCTGTATATACCTCCTCTGGGGCTGCTGTATACTACCTCTGGGGCTGCTGTATACTACACTGGGGCTGTATATACCTCTGGGGCTGCTGTATACTACCACTGGGGCTGTATATACCTCTGGGGCTGCTGTATACTACCACTGGGGCTGTATATACCTCTGGGGCTGCTGTATACTACCACTGGGGCTGTATATACCTCTGGGGCTGCTGTATACTACCACAGGGGCTGTATATACCTCTGGGGCTGCTGTATACTACCTCTGGGGCTGCTGTATACTACCTCTGGGGCTGCTGTATACTACCACTGGGGCTGTTGTATATACCTTTGGGGCTGCTGTATACTAACTACTGGGGCTGCTGCTGTATATACACTGGGGCTGCTGCTGTATATACCACTGGGGCTGCTGTATATACCACTGGGGCTGCTGTATACTACCACTGGGGCTGCTGTATATACCACTGGGGCTGCTGTATACTACCACTGGGGCTGCTGTATATACCTCTGGGCTGCTGTATACCACACTGCTGGGGGCTGTATACCTGTGATGGGGTCCACCCTCGGCTTATACACGAGTCAATAGGTTTTCCCAGGTTTTGGGGGCAAAAGTAGGGGGTCGGCTTATACACGGGTCGGCTTATACACGAGTATATACGGTATGTGAATAATCACTAAATATATATATAAACCATGTTGCAAATTATTATGTAAATTGGTTTTAAGTGTCATAGGGTTTTTATTTTGTCAATGAAACCCATTGATGGTATTGTGTCTCAGGGTTCTTTGGATCATTGAAATCAATCTCAGATACCTGTGATAATTAGTTTGGCCGGTGAGCCCAATAAAAGGAAAACTGGGTGTTCCACAATATTACGCAGGCCACCGTTTTCAAGTAACATGGGAAAGAAAAAGGATGTCTCTGCTGCCAAAAAGCAACAAATAGCGCAATGGACAAGGGATGAAAACATTTGATATTGCAGGAAAACATAAGCGTGATCATCGTATTGTGAAGAGATTTGTGGCTGATTCTGAGCACAGATGTGGTCGTGCAGATAAAGGCAGAATGAGGAAGGTTTCTGCCAGGCAAGTTCATCAGATTAAGAGAGTAGCTGCTAATAAGGCCTTACAAACCAACAAACAGATATGTGAAGCTGCTGGTGCCTCTGGAGTCCCTCCAACCTCAAGGTGTAGGATCCTTCAAAGGCTTGCTGTGGTGCATAAACCTACTATTCAGCCACCCCTAAACAGTGCTCACAAGCAGAAACAGTTGCAGTGGGTCCAGATATACATGAAGACTAATTTTCAACCAGTCTTGTTTCCTGATGAGTGCCGAGCAACCCTGGAAGGTCCAGATGAATAGAGTAGTGGATGGTTGATGGATGCCACCATGTCCCAACAAGGCTGCGATGTCAGCAACGAGGTGGAGGAGTCATGTTTTGGGTTGGAATCACTGGGAAACAGCTGGTAGGCCCCTTTAAGGTTCCTGAATTTGCGAAAATGACCTCTGCAATGTATATAGAATTTCTGACTGAGAACTTTCTTCCATGGTACAAAAAGCAAAAACGTGCCTTCAGGAGCAAAATCATCCTCATGCATGACAGTGCACCATCTCATGCTACAAAGAATACCTCTGTGCCATTGGCTGCTATGGGCATAAAAGGAGATAAACTCATGGTGTGGCCTCCATCTTCCCCTGACCTCAACCCTATAGAGATCCTTAGGAGTATAATGAAGCAAAAGATCTATGAGGGTGGGAGGCAGTTCACATCAAAACAGCAGCTCTGGGAGGATATTCTTACATCATGCAAAGAAATACAAGCAGAAACTCTCCAGAAACTCACAATATCAATGGATGCTAGAATTGTGAAGGTGATATCAAAGAAGGGTTCCTGTGTTACCATGTAACTTGGCCTGTTGGGATGTTTTGGAGTTAAATAGCTTTTTATTTCAGTGAATGTGACCTCCTAGTGCTGCAAATTCAACAAATCAGCATTTTCAGTTCTTTCAAACATATCAAATGTTTATAAACTCTACTGTGCGTAATAATGTGGAACAGGGCATCTAGAGGTTTTTTAATTTTGAAGATTATACTGTTATCATAGGGAGATTTCTTCAATAAAATTCCATGTATACTCTAACGGGTGATGACTTTTATTACACTGATCGTCATTTGCACCGACCATTTAGGAAAATCAGAGAAAAAGAACATTTGCATAATAATTTGGAACATGGTGTATATATATATATTTTTTTTTTTAAAGAACTAGATTTCTGATACCTATAATTAAATGGGACCTTATATCTGTGATTATTATACTGAAGAATATACATGTTTTTATATTGTATAATGTCACTTTGTAAGTTTTATAGCAAACACGTATGTCACGTATGGTGTATAAATAACACTGCCATACACTGATAGAGATGGGTGTTGGTTGGGGGATTGCAGGCATCTTGGTGAGGGTTAGTGGTGGTTTTGGTGCTCAGCAGAGGTGAGCTGGATGATTATGTTGTTTATAGAGAGCACAATGCTTACTGGGAAGGTGTGATACTGGGGGTTGTAGTATACAGCTCTGCTGTAGTGGATATGACCTGTAGAGGGCAGCAGATAACTTTATCATTATCAGTCGCCCAGGGCTGCAGTTGTGTGAAGATGAGGGATGGTGTTTGGGTTGATTATTGATCTGTGATCGCAAGGTGATTGCCGAGTGATGAAGGTCAGAGAAAAGCAGGGGCCTAGTGATGGTGAGCGCCATTAGTACAAAGATTGTGATGGTACTAATAAAAGGCCTGCCAATAACTATAGCCCTATATATATTATGTAAAAAGTAGCAAATGGGAGAACAGGGGAATGTACAGGAGGACAGGGGAGTCTGCAGGAGGACAATGGAGTCTAGAGGAGGACAGGATAGTCTAGAGGAGGACAGTGGAGTCTAGAGGAGGACAGTGGAGTCTAGAGGTGGACAGGATAGTCTAGAGGAGGACAGTGGAGTCTAGAGGAGGACAGGATAGTCTAGAGGAAGACAGTGGAGTCTAGAGGAAGACAGTGGAGTCTAGAGGAGGACAGGGCAATCTGTAGGAGGACAGGAGAGTCTACAGGAGAACAGGACAATATCCATGAGGAGTGTGGAGTCTACAAGAAGACATGGGAGTCTAGCATAGGACAGGAGAGTCTGCAGGAGGGCATGGCAATCTGCAGGAGGATAGGGGAGTCTATAGCAAGATAGTGGAGACTAGAAAAGGACATAAGAGTCTGCAGGAGGATAGTGAAGTCTACAAGAGGATAGGGGAGCCTAGAGGAGGACAGGACACTACAGGAGGACAGGTGTGTCTGGAGGAGGACAGGTGAGTCTACAGGAGTACAGAGCAGTCCACAGGAAGAAAGTGCAGTCTACAGGAGGACCAGGGAGTCTAGAGGAGGAGAGTGCAGTCTACAGAAGGATAAGGGAGTCTAGAAGAGGGCAAGGGAGGCTTTATGGTAGGAGGAAAGTCAAGTCTATAGGAGGACAGTAGCTTCTACAGCAGGAACTGGCATCTATAGGAGGACATGGCAAACATCAGAAAGACAAGGGAGTTTCTACTAGAGGACAGGGAAGTCTAGAGGCGAACAGGGGAATCTAGAGGATGGCAGGAGAGTCAACAGGAGGTTAAGGCAGACTACATGAAGACAGGGAAGTCTACAGGAAAACACGGAAGTCTAGAAGAGGGCAAGACAGTCTATATGAAGACAGGGCAATATAGAGGTAGGCAGGGAAGTCTAGAAGAGGACAATTAAGTCTATAGGAGCACAGGGCACTCTTTAGTAGGGCATCGATGTCTGGAGAAGGGCATGGGGAGTCTACAGGAGGACAAGGAAGTCTAGATCTGGAATGATCAGTCTACAGGAGGGCAGGGTAGTCTAGAAAAGGGGAGGTTTGTCTAGAGGAGGGAAGGGAATTGAAGAAGAGGGCAAGGAAATCTAGATGAGGGCAGGTCAGGATACAGGAGGGCAAACGAGTCTACATGAAGGCAGCAGAATCTACAGGAGGGCAGATGAGTCTACAGGTATACAAGGGAGCTAGAGGAGCGAAGCAGAATCTGAAGGAGAGGCGAGTCTAAAGGGGGACAGAGCAGTTCACGGGAGGACAGGGCAGCCTACAGGAGCAGAGGGCAAGCCAGGCTACATGATGGAACAGGCATCCAGAGGAGGAGGAAACCTCTAAAGGAGGACAGGGGTTTCTAGAGAAGAATAAAAGAGTTTGGAGAAATACAAAGGGGAACAAATAAAGAGGAGGAAACCGGAGACAAGAGAGAAGCAGGGCAGTCCAGAAGAGGACAAGGAGTCTATAGCAGAATATAGCATTTTAGAAGAGAGGAGTCTAGAGCAGAGCACGGTAGTCTAAAGAATAGGACAGAACAGTCTGGAAGAGGACAAATCAGTATGCAGGGGAGTTCAAAGGAGGATAGGGCAGCTTAAATAGTGACAGAGGAGTCTAAAGGGGAACAAAGGAGAATCAAGGGGGACAGACAAGAAAAATAATGGTTAGAGGCAAAGAACTCTGGATGTAACTGAGAAGTCTCTGGTGAACAGAGAAATATGGAGGAGGACAGAGGTCTGGTGGTAGGAAGAGGAGTCTGAACTGAGACAGAGCAGCATGAGTCGTGGACAGTGAATTCTAAAAGGGATAGTGGTTTCAGAGGGTGAACGTAAATTGTCAAGTGGACATAGGTCAAGATGGAAGACAGAAGTCTGGAGGGGATCGAGGGCTTCGGAGGGTCCTTTGTAATGGGAAGGGGACTTTGTGGTCTGGAGGACAGAGGGGTGTGGCTAAAGGACAGAGGAATCTGAAGAAGACATAACAGTTTGGCTGAGTAAAGAAGGGTCTGGAGGATAACACAGAGTCTAAAGAATTCTAGAGTGTCTAGAGGAGACAGTTATCGGGAGGGGACAGAGAAGTCAAGAGAAGGACAAATGGGTCTGTAAGAAGACAAAGGAAACTGGAGGTGAAGATAGACATCTGGATGAAGGAAGGGAGGGGGACAGAAGTCTATAAGGACATTGGTGTCTAGAGAAGATTAGTCTCGGGGAACATTCAAATCAAGAGACAATTGTGGGGAATATAGAGGTCTGGTGGGGTCAGAGGGAGTGGATAGCGGAGTTTGGAGGGGTTAAAGAGGTAAGTTGGGGAAAAGAGAATATAGAGTTAGAAAACTTTCCTCATTGTAAACAGAATAGAGAAATGTCCGGGAAAATTGAGGAAGGGAGATGGATTACAATACGAAAAAATGGATATGTATTGAATTAAATCATATAGGAATACAACGCATTTCGGCTTTTAAAATGAAGCCTTCATCATGTATAAAAACTTAATCAAAATACACAGAGTAAAAAAGACCTTTCACATATGTCATCAACTCCTCAATCCCAAATAAATAGGTTAGCACCGAAAAATTGACGGTCGCCCCAGTCAGTTACTGCATCCTTTTTCAGTGCTAACCTATTTATTTGGGAGTGAGGAGTTAATGACACAGGTACAAGGTCTTTTTCCATTATATATTTTTATTAAGTTTTTATACCTGATGAAGGATTAATTTTAAAAACCAAAACGTGTTGTATGCACATATATTTTCATTAATTCATTAAATATCCATTTTTTCCTATTGTGGTCCATGGTCCTTCCTCACTGGGAGCTCAAATTTCCCAGACATTTTCTTATTCAATTACACTAGCATTCAAAATAATATAGCAGTCCAATATGACTACACAGATTATTCCCGGTTATTGGTATACATTATATCACCACATGTCAGACAATTCACCAGTTGTTGCAGTAAATTCTTAGACTCCACATTCACGATCTGCAGGTTTTGTGTATATGAATAATGAATTGAAAGGGGGCGTGTTCATAATAATGGCAGTGTGGAGTGCAATCAGTGCGGTCAATCATCCTGTGGAGACACAGGGGTGAATCAGGGGCCCTTATATAAGGGTGAAGCAGCACATGTTGTACCTGCATTTCTCCTTGAAAGACCCAGAAATATGGGTCATTCCATTGTTCAGAAGAACTGAGGACTGTGATTAAAAAGTTGATCAGAGAGGGAGAAACTTATAAAGAAGAGCCGACAATGATCGGCTGCTCAGCTACAATAATCTCCAATGCTTTATAATGGAAAACCAGAGAGACCAGGAAGAAAATGGAAGACGATCATTGTAATGGATGGAAGAATATCCAGAATGGTAAAGGCTCAGCCGATGATCAGCTCCAGGAGGATCAAAGACGTCTCATGTAACCTGTGAGGACTGAAGACGCCGGTGTGAAGATCATCTATAGGAAGAAGGACCCGCTAAGTCCTAGTGTTATAACAAGACATGAAGAAAGAACACATCACCTGGGCTAAGGAGGAGGAACATTGTGTGGACAGATGGAAGGAAAATTGTTCTTTTTGGGTGCAAGATCTGCAGACATCAGACGACCCCCAAACTCTGAGTCCCCCACAGTCCCCTCTGCAGACAGTGAAGCTGGGGGTGAAGCATCATGATAGGGGCAGGTTCCTCTTACTATGGTGCCGGCTTATTTATCATATACCAGAGATCATGGACCAGTTAGCAGATGTTACAATACTTGAGGTCATGTCGGCTTACGCTGAAGAGGAAAAGCCCTTGAAATGGACAACAAGACAACGACCCTAAATGCACCAGTAAACAAGCAAAATCTTGGTTCCAGTCCAAAAATATTGAGGTTATGTTGCGGCCACCCAATCCCGGACCTTAACCTGATAGATCACATGTGGGTGACATCAATTTGCCGTTTCTGAGGCAAAGCCAACAAATGCAAACAAACTGTGGGATGTAGTCAAAACACCCTGGCTGGAATAACAGGTGACAGAGGCCAGAAGTTGGTTGACTCTATGCAACATAGATGTTAAGCAGTTCTAAAAAACTGTGGTTATACAACTAAATATTAGTAAGTGATTCACAGGAATGCTAAATAGTGGGAAAAAAAAGTACCGGAACATATTTTGAGTTTATAAAGACAAATGCATGAACTGAAAAGGATGAAAGCGCACATAGGGTCTTATCAAAGAGATTGGGTAGAGACGGTGACAAAACCACTCACCTTGTCAGGTTGTGAGAGTCACAACAACAAATTAATTTCTACAGCTGCAGCAATCCACCCGGGTACAGAAGATAATGGGAGGTAACACATGAGCTGCCATCCAGGAGTCATAGTAATACGGATAAATCCAAGATGTTACATCAAGGGTCATTATTAATCTCGCCACGTTTCGTGAGCCTTTATACTGTACTGTATATCTCCTGAAGAAGTGGGCAGCAGGACACGAAACGCGTTGAGATGAATTAAGACTTCTTGATGTAACGTCTCTGGATTATCCGTATTACTATTACCTCCCATTGTCTTCTGCATATGTGACTTCTTAAAGACAAATGCAGACACTGCTATTATTGTGAACAGCCCAATGTTCATGTTTTGCTATTTTCTGTAAAGTCGTTAAAAGTTATAAAGATTTTGGGCGACCAGGATACCGGTTTGGATACGGACATCCAGTGCATATTCACGGGACACCACCCCTCTCATCTGAGCTCATACCCGCTGCTATTGCTTTGCCATTGGAACCTTCAGGCGAGTGGAATATTGGTCTAGATTTGATCAACCATCGTAGATCCATGGACTACGACTTCCTCCATCCGAGTCTCTAAGTACATTACATCCCGTAACTGCACCGACGATTGGTGAGTGCAATCAATTTGTTCTAAATAGTTTGTACCCTGTACTTAGATCAGCGCCACGCTGCCCCCCCCCCCCCCCTCTCTTTGTCCTTTTAGGAATTTGTCCTTATTGTAAACAAATGAATGCCTGGGGCCATTGGTGGCAATGTACCTCAAGTTATGTGGGTACTGTGTCACAAAATATGAAGAGTGGAGACAGTAAAGGACAGGGGATCGGAAACTCAGCAGTGATGGTGGGGAGGGTAAAGGACAGGGGCAGCAGATGGATCATTGATGGGTGTCAGAGGATAAAGGGTGGGGGCCACAGATGGATCAGTGATGGATGTCAGAGGATAAAGGACGGGAGGCTGTAGATTGATCAGTGATGGGTGTCAGTGGATAAAGGGTGGCAGGCTACAGATGGATCACTGATGGTTGTAAGGATAAAGGACAGGGGGCTGCAGATGGATCAGTGATGGATGTCAGAGGATAAAGGGTAGGGGGATATATATATGGATTAGTAATGGGTGTGAGGATAAAGGGCAGGGGGCTGCATGGATCAGTGATGGGTGTGAGGATAAAGGACGGGAGGCTGCAGATGGATCAGTGATGGGTGTGAGGATAAAGGACGGGAGGCTGCAGATGGATCTGTGATGGGTGTGAGGATAAAGGGCAGGGGGCTGCAGATAGATCAGTGATGGGTGTCAGAGGATAATGTACAGTAGGCTACAGATGGATTAGGGATGGTGTGAGGATAAAGGGCAGGGGGGCTGCAGATATATCAGTGATGGGTGTAAGGATAAAGGGTAGAAGGCTGCAGTTAGATCAGTGATGGATATCAGGATAAAGGACGGGATGCTGCAGATGGATTAGTGGTAGGTGTGAGGATAAAGGACAAGGGGCTGTAGATGGATCAGTGATGGGTATCAGATGATAAAGGAAGGGGGCTGTAGACAGATCAGTGATGGATGTCAGATGATAAAGGACAGGGAGCTGAAGATGGATCAGTGATGAGTGTGTGGATAAAGAGTGGGGGGAATGGAGATGGATCAGAGATGGTCTCAGAGGATAAAGGCTGGGGACTACAAATGGATTAGTGATAGATGTGAGGATAAAAGGTAGGAGGCTGCAGATGGATTAAGATGGGTGTGAGGATAAAGGGCAGGGGGCTACAGATAGATCAGTGATGGTTGTGAGGATAAAAGGCAGGGGGACTGCAGACAGATCAGTGATGGGTGTGAGGATAAAGGACAGGGCGGCTTCAGATGAATCAGTGATGGGTGTGAGAATAAAAGGCAGGGGCTGCAGGTGGATCAGTGATGGGTGTGAGGATAAAGGGCAGGGGGGGCTACAGATGCATCGGTGATGGGTGTGAGGATAAAGGGTAGGGGGGCTGCAGACGGATCAGTGATGGATGTGCGGATAAAGGGCATGGAGCTGCAGTTAGATCAGTGATGGGTGTGAGGATAAAATGCAGGGGGGCTGCAGATGGATCAGTGATGGTGTGAGGATAAAGGGCATGGAGCTGCAGCTGGATTAGTGATGGGTGTGAGGATAAAGGGTGGGGGGCTGCAGGTGGATCAGTGATGGGTGTGAGGATAAAGGGCAGGGGGCTACAGATGCATCGGTGTTAGGTGTGAGGATAAAGGGCAGTGGGCTGCAGGTGGATCACTAATGGGTGTGAGGATAAAAGGCAGGGGGGCTGCAGATGGATCAGTGATGGTGTGAGGATAAAGGGTAGGGGGGCTGCAGATGGATCAGTGATGGGTGTGAGGATAAAGGGCATGGAGCTGCAGCTGGATCAGTGATGGGTGTGAGGATAAAATGCAGGGGGGCTGCAGATGGATCGTGATTGGTGTGAGGATAAAAGTCAGGGGGCTACCGATGCATCATAGATGGGTGTGAGGATAAAGGGCAGGGGGGCTACAGATGCATCAGTGATGGGTGTGAGGATAAAGGGCAGGGGGGCTACAGATGCATCAGTGATGGGTGTGAGGATAAAGGGCAGGGGGACTGCAGATGGATCAGTGATGGGTGTGAGGATAAAGGGCAGGGGGGCTGCAGATGGATCAGTGATGGGTGTGAGGATAAAGGGTAGGGGGGCTGCAGATGGATCAGTGATGGGTGTCAGAGGATAAAGGACGGGGGCTACAGATGGATTGTGGTTGATACAGAAAGTAAAGGTTCATGAAGAAAAGAACAATATAACCTCTTTTCCTTGTGTAGCTCAATAAATGACTTTCGGATTCATATCATGTTTCTGAATAATTAGTGCACCCCTCATTAGTGGTCAGCTACTGTAATTAGTAGAATAATATAGAGATGACCAGCTATCTGTGACCCTCGTGAAGAAGAAAAGATGCAATGATTGGAGTTACTATTTCCATTACTAAAGACATATACACACGCACACTTGCACACACACTTGCACACACACCTGCACATGCACCTACACACACCCGCACACACATTGTACCGTGGTAGTGATAAAATTGTGCAGTTCTTCATCTGTGATCCCCTTCATCGTCATCCTCAGCCCCTCAGTCTCCTCCACCTGTGCTGTAGCTCCACTAGCTGTGCTCTGAACATGATTTTCTGGGTGAGGACACTCTGGCATGGGAATCGATGTGTGGCTCACCCTCCCTCCTGTTCCAGCGTGTTGACACTACATAGCCCTTGGCCTCTAAGTCTTTACTGTAAACAGCCGGCAATCCAATTCTTTAACTGGTCCCCCCCCTCCTTCACGCACCTGGAAACATTACAGAGTTTTCCGCAGCGCCCGTTCATGGTTGTGTGAAGTGCAGGTGGAGCAATATTTACACGTTAGGGCTAAATGACAATTTATGAAAATTTTGCCCTGATTTTCTTCAGTCTCATATATTGTATACAACCATAAGAGCCCACAAGGTGAAAGTGACCTCGTAGCTGAAGAGTGCCACGTGCACTGTGCCGCCCATAGTCAGGATTCGCTTCTTTATATCAAGACAAAAGGGGTGACGGGTGAGGACATGGCTACTGAGTGACCGGTGAGGACATGGATACCGAGTGATCCGTGAGGATATGGCTACTGAGTGACCGGTGAGGACATGGCTACTGAGTGACCGGTGAGGACACGGCTACTGAGTGACCAGTGAGGACATGGCTACTGAGTGACCGGTGAGGACATGGCTACTGAGTGACCGGTGAGGACACGGCTACTGAGTGACCAGTGAGGACACGGCTACTGAGTGACCGGTGAGGACATGGCTACTGAGTGACCGGTGAGGACACGGCTACTGAGTGACCGGTGAGGACACGGCTACTGAGTGACCAGTGAGGACATGGCTACTGAGTGACCGGTGAGGACACGGCTACTGAGTGACCGGTGAGGACATGGCTACTGAGTGATCAGTGAGGACATGGTTACCGAATGATCCATGAGGACATGGCTACCAAATGATCACTGAGGACATGGCTACCGAATGATCCATGAGGACATGGCCACCGAGTGATCGCTGAGGACATGGCTACCGAGTGATCCGTGAGGAAATGGCTACCGAGTGATCACTGAGGACTTGGCTACCAAATGATCGCTGAGGACATGGCTACCGAGTGATCCGTGAGGAAATGGCTACCGAGTGATCCGTGAGGAAATGGCTACCGAGTGATCATTGAGGACATGGCCACTGAGTGATCACTGAGGACTTGGCTACCAAATGATCGCTGAGGACATGGCTACCGAGTGATCGCTGAGGACATGGCTACCGAGTGATCTGTGAGGACATGGGTACCGAGTGATTGCTGAGGACATGGCTACCGAGTGATTGCTGAGGACATGGCTATCGAGTTATCACGGAGGACACGGCTACCGAGTGATGGCATGACTACCGAGTGATTGCTGAGGACATGGCTACCGAGTGATCACTGAGGACATGGCTACCGAGTGATCGCTGAGGACATGGCTACCGAGTGATCGCTGAGGACATGGCTACCGAGTGATCATTGAGGACATGGCTACCGAGTGATCATTGAGGACATGGCTACCGAGTGATCATTGAGGACATGGCTACCGAGTGATCGCTGAGGACATGGCTACCGAGTGATTGCTGAGGACATGGCTACCGAGTGATCACTGAGGACATGGCTACCGAGTGATCGCTGAGGACATGGCTACCGAGTGATCGCTGAGGACATGGCTACCGAGTGATCGCTGAGGACATGGCTACCGAGTGATCATTGAGGACATGGCTACCGAGTGATTGCTGAGGACATGGCTACCGAGTGATCGCTGAGGACATGGCTATCGAGTTATCACGGAGGACATGGCTACCGAGTGATGGCATGACTACCGAGTGATCACTGAGGACATGGCTACCGAGTGATCGCTGAGGACATGGCTACCGAGTGATCGCTGAGGACATGGCTACCGAGTGATTGCTGAGGACATGGCTACCGAGTGATCACTGAGGACATGGCTACCGAGTGATTGCTGAGGACATGGCTACCGAGTGATCGCTGAGGACATGGCTATCGAGTTATCACGGAGGACATGGCTACCGAGTGATGGCATGGCTACCGAGTGATCACTGAGGACATGGCTACCGAGTGATCGCTGAGGACATGGCTACCGAGTGATCGCTGAGGACATGGCTACCGAGTGATTGCTGAGGACATGGCTACCGAGTGATTGCTGAGGACATGGCTACCGAGTGATTGCTGAGGACATGGCTACCGAGTGATCGCTGAGGACATGGCTATCGAGTTATCACGGAGGACATGGCTACCGAGTGATGGCATGACTACCGAGTGATCACTGAGGACATGGCTACCGAGTGATCGCTGAGGACATGGCTACCGAGTGATCGCTGAGGACATGGCTACCGAGTGATTGCTGAGGACATGGCTACCGAGTGATCACTGAGGACATGGCTACCGAGTGATTGCTGAGGACATGGCTACCGAGTGATCGCTGAGGACATGGCTATCGAGTTATCACGGAGGACATGGCTACCGAGTGATGGCATGGCTACCGAGTGATCACTGAGGACATGGCTACCGAGTGATCGCTGAGGACATGGCTACCAAGTGATTGCTGAGGACATGGCTACCGAGTGATCACTGAGGACATGGCTACCGAGTGATTGCTGAGGACATGGCTACCGAGTGATCGCTGAGGACATGGCTATCGAGTTATCACGGAGGACATGGCTACCGAGTGATGGCATGGCTACCGAGTGATCACTGAGGACATGGCTACCGAGTGATCGCTGAGGACATGGCTACCAAGTGATTGCTGAGGACATGGCTACCGAGTGATCGCTGAGGACATGGCTACCGAGTGATCGCTGAGGACATGGCTACCGAGTGATCATTGAGGACATGGCTACCGAGTGATTGCTGAGGACATGGCTACCGAGTGATCGCTGAGGACATGGCTACCGAGTGATTGCTGAGGACATGGCTACCGATAGACCAGTGAGGACAGTGAACAGTGCAGATATGGCTACTGCTTGATCTGTGAGGATACCGCGGATATAAAAAGTCTACACGTCCTTGATAAAATCACCAATCTTTGCCCCCTCCTTCTCAGATTACAGGGTCTCATGTGTACGGCACCCTCTTCAGGTCACCACAGATTACCCTTGGACTCAGGTCTGGGCTCGGCCGCTCTAGATCTTCTGGTGAAGGCATTCTTTAGCCAATTTAGAGGACACTTATGGTCGTTGTGCTGAATTATGAAATTCTTCTTAATCTTTTTTGCAGAGGCTGGAAGGTCTGGATGTTAAATTACCTGATATCTGCAATCTTCCAACGGCCCAGATTCAGCTGCCGAAAAACAGCCCCAGAGCATAATGCTGCTCCCACCATGCCTCACTGTGGGCGAGAGGGAATCTTCTGAGGATGTTCAATGGTGACGTTGCATCTAGTGGAATTATGGCAAAAAATTGCCCCTCAGTCTCATCAGACATAACTTGTTTTCCCACAGGCTTTTAGCAGAATTAATGGACGTTTTAGCAACACAGTCAGGTTTTGATGTTTTTCTCTGTAGGAGAAGGTTTCCAGCTTACTCACCTCCACAGAGGTCAAACATATAAAGCGTATGGGAGATTGTTGACATCTCATGGTTACTGGAGACAGGACACTCATGGTACGATGTCAGTGGACATCTCATGGTTACTGGATGATCAGTGAGGACATCTCATGGTTACTGGACATCAGTGAGGACATCTCATGGTTACTGGAGAATCAGTATATATATTTTTAGCGCCATGTAACCATGGTGCTTAACATGCAAGCATGAGACTAGACAAGTAATAAATGTGGACATTCGGTCAAAACAATACAAGGAGAGTCCGTCGCGAGGCTCACATCTACAGGGGACAAGTGAGGATAGTAGGAGGGGAGTGTGGTCGCTCATTGCAGGTTGTAGCGGTGGAGAAGTGGCTTCAGGCTTCTTTTGAGGTTCCAAGGGTAGAGATTCTGATGTGGGCAGAATTCCAGTTGGGTGAAGCACGGAAGTCCGATGCGGTTGTGCAAGAGATGAGGGATAAGGGATCTTGGAGGAACGCAGTGTAGGGTAGTATCGGACCATGTCAAATGTATGAGAAGTTATGCTGAAGAGGTTAATGTTAACCGGATCTCTGGAAGCAGGAGCATGAGGCTGACAGGGAGAAGGATAGGGAGTATGGATAAGACGCACGAGTTGGATAGATTGGAGATGAAGGGAGTGCAGAAACCATGACAGAGTTGCGTGTCGAGCTGGATGATCAGGTGAAAGGTTTAGCAGTGTCTTGTCAGAATGAGATCAGAATGTTTGACGGAGTCGGCAGGAGTAGCGAGGCCTGGATGTGGCTTAGGAGGAAGTCAATACCCCGAGTACTGGCTGGACTGGGAGCATCTAACGAGATAGTGGGGAGTGAGAGCAGTTGGATCATAAGACATCTCATGATTGTGGGCATAGACTTTCAGGTACGACAATCATGGCATCATGTACTGGAACATGGGACATCTCATGGTTACTGAGCATGAGGTACTCAATGCTACTGGAGATCATGAAACATCTCATGGCTATTGGACGAACACTGAGGACATCTCGGTCTGAGATCATAGTATTGCATTCTGGACGATCAGTCAGAACATCTTCCTGGTTACTGGAAGATCACTGAGGACTGTCCTAGTTACTGGGAGATCACGTTGACGTTTATCCGCCTTGAGGTCACTCTTGACCTCACATTTTGCAGCTGCTGCTGTCTCCATCCACAAAGTGTAAACATATCATTATCGGGAGTCTGACTAATCATCACCGCACAGTATTACGTCTCACCTGCGGCTCCTTGGCTGGCAGCCTGCAGATTGTCACATGTATGTGGTGGATTAGATTGAGGGGACAAGACATTTTTCTAAGAGAAAACCTCTCCAACTGTCCAGCTTGCCCATAAAATTGTATTCCGCACCCTGACAATCACACTACCATGCCGCCATCAGTAGCCCTGCAAATGCGCTGGTCTCAGGATGGCCATCTTTTTTACTCTGATTCACTCTCGCTTAGTCTTTATCCACTACTGAAGGAATATAAAAAATGTTTCCTGCCAGCAAAACATATGGGGTTTCTGTGCCTTATAGACCGATTTGACCTGCGGAAATATTATCTGGCACTGAACTCTGTAATAGCCTGGATTTTTATCTTCTTATTGTGGACGTACAGCATTATATGGTGAGACGTGCTGTCGAGAGGACGACGGCCTCAATCAAGACAGCGGCTTCGATTTCTATTGTGGATGTAAAACATTATATGGTGAGACGTGCTGCTGGGAGGACACAGCCTCAATCAGATGGGGCACGATTTCTATTGGATGTGCATATGGTAATCAAGACATTATAGATGGTGGGTGCGAAGGATGACGTTTGACTGCCCGAGAAGACGACGGCCTCATACAGATGGTGGCTTTTCACATTCGATTTCTAGTTTATCCCTGGAATCACTCGTACCCAGCATAGTTGACGTGTTTGTGTATTATTGTGGACCAAAACAAACATTAACCTTAGACTTGTGTTTGTATAAGTAGCAAACCAGTAATAATTTCCTCTACGCATAAAAGTGAAATGGTCATGAGGTATGAATACTTTTTCAAGACACATTGTAGATAGGTGAGGAAAGATCTGCCCATCACAATAGAGGATGTTACAGCCCTCCTCCTCCTCCAGCTGAGACCTCACCCCCCCCCCCCCTTCCCGCAGGACACACGGGTCCCAGCCTCCCGCCACTATAGCACGCTTGGGCCTCAGCCTCCCCCCACCATCACCACTAGGAACATCGGCCTCAAACAACCCCCCCCCCCCCCAGAGTCGCTGCCTGTCAGTCCCTGGTAAGTGGGTCACTCCCGGCCCCCGGTGATATTGATTACTGCTCAGCAGGCACCCGAGGACACATGTTGCATATCAGCACTTTATATTGTAAAAAAACTACAGAGAACTTTACAGAAAATAAACAGCAAAAGTCCTGATACTATGACGCCTGTAGGAGGTGCAGCGCTCGGCACCGCACACAGGCCACTGTGGGGAAAGCGCGCACTGATAAAGGCAGATCGTGAAGTCCAGGTCCACAGGGGACTCAAGAACCCCTCTCCATCACAATTCTTTATCTTTATCACAGCACAGTTCTGCGGAGTATCGGGGTCCGGTGGCATGGGGTTAGAGTTCTTCTTCCTCCTCCAGTCCGGTGGTGTGTGGCCACAGTACTTCCTGCTCGCAGTCAGAGTTCTTCCACCTCATGGTCCTCCAGTGTGTGGTCAGAGTTGTTCCTGTACGCGGTTGGAGTACTTCTGCCTCCCGTTCGGTGGAGTGTGGTCAGAGTACTTCCTCCTTGCAGTCGGATTTCTTCCTGCTCGCAGTAAAAGTTCATCCTGCTTGGGTCCACCGGCGTGAAGTCGGCGTTCATCCTGCTCGCAGTCCTACCTCCTCGTGGTCGGATTTCTTCCTGCTCGCATCGGGGTTTTCATGCTCGGGTCCCCCGGCATGTAGTCAGAGTACTTCCTTCTCGCAGTCGGAGTTCATCCTGCTTGCAGTCCTTCCTCTCACAGTCGGAGTTCTTCCTACCAGGTCCGCCGGCATGTAGTCAGAGTACTTCCTGCTTGCAGTCCTTCCTCCTCACAGTCGGAGTTCTTCCTGCTCGGGTCCGCCGGCATGTAGTCAAGAGTTCATCTTTCTCGCAGTCCTTCCTCTCACAGTCGGAAGTTCTTCCTCTCAGGTCCGCCGGTGTGTAGTCAGAGTACGTCCTGCTAGCGATCAGAGTTCTTTTGCCTCGTGTCCAACTTTCTTTCTCCTCCTCGCGGTCAGAGTTCTTCCTCCTCTTCACTAGAGACATCAGCAGCTTCCACCTCATCCTGGAGACAAAAAAATAAAAATCAGAGCAGTGAGGAGTCCCTGACCGTCACCTCTCGACCCGTCACACCACCCTGGAGCCACACCCAGTTATTCCCAGAATCCAGACCTGGCTGAATCCCCAAGGATCTGGGCTGCTCCCCGTGTGCAGCCACTCATAGTAAAGGCAAACTGAAACCATGAACCCCTCCAAAAAAATGCAAATGTGAAGCGACAACCTCACCCGCCCCATTCTGGCCCAACCCACCAACCCGACATGTGATAATGGGTGACAGCAGAGTATGATTGGTATGATATCAGCACCTGGTCATGGCACCACCACATACTACACTGGGGGTTTAACGATCACTGAGCTCCACCTTGGGGGGGGGCCTGTAGTCACATGATCCTCTGACCTGTGCAGCATCCGTGCTCAGCAAACAGGACGACTCCTCCTCTGCGGGCAGCCGGCGGTACGAGGACACCTGCAGGTCACACAGCGTCTGCGGCAGAGGACAGTTCAACGTCTCCGGTAACAGGAGGCTGAGGAGGCCGGCACTGACCCCTGAGAGACCAAAGACTACGTACGGGAGAGACCACTGCACCGAGCGCTGCGGAGACAGAGACAAGTCACAGACATCCATCGGCTGACAGCAGAGAGCACTAGCAGCACAGACCCCATCACTCAGGGAGAGGCAGGGTAATCCTCTAATTCACAGTGTAGGTTCTCCGAGCTGGCATGGCCCCCTTGTGCATCAGGGTCAGGACTAAACACACAGAAGTGAAGCACATACCAGGCTCGGGACGAATGGGGCGATGATTCCTCCAACCCGAGAGAACATGGAGCAGACGCCCATCCCCCGACTCCTGCAAATAAGACAATGTTACATATGTGGCACACACATCCCATAATGAACCGGGAGCCAGGCCGTGCTGACCGATGCACGGGGCCAGACGTGACTGGGGCCATACCTGACGGTGGTGGGATACAGCTCCGATGTGTAGATATACACGATGTTGAAGGCAGCACTAATACACAGCTTCCCCAGCAATGACAACGTCCGGCTGTTCACCCAGCGCAGCGGGCCTGCAGACAGAAAACAGGGACAGAGCAGGTACAGCAGGGGGTCAGTCCCTGGTGGTCAGTGGTACATACAGCAGTTAGCCCTTGTGATTAGTGATATATACATGCGGTCAGGTCCCTGATGGCTAGGGGTGTATGCAGCGGTCAGGCGCGCTGGTGGTGGGTGGTACATACAGCCACTAATGTCTGCGCAGTGGGATGCAGGTGGTATAGTCAGGACATTGTACCTTTCGGCTCGGGTACGGCCATAATGATCAGACACGCAGCTCCAGAAAGAGTCAGGAAACCGCAGAGAGATCTTCTCCGACCAAATCTGCAAAACACAAAGTGACAAATCCTCAGTGCAAAAAACATAACGATATGGCAGCTCCCTCACCTGCAGTACCCACCTCCTGTGATTAATGATATACATGCACAGCGGGTACGCCGGCACCTCGGCGAGTCCAGAAAGAGCGAGATTAAAGTAGACGTTTCCTCCTAGGTCTCCGCTGCTGAGCGTCAGTCCATAATACACCAGGCTGCAGACAAACCTGACAACGGTCCGTTATGTGGAGGGGCGTCATACACAAGACTTTCACTACAGAGATACCACAGACAGAGCTCCTGCCATAGGGCTTCCGCTACAGAGATCCCCCCCGACTAAGCTCCCACTACAGAGATCCGCCCAACTGAGTTCCAGCTACAGAGATCCCCCTGAGTTCCCGCTACTGAGATCCCCCTGAGTTTCTGCTACAGGACTCCCGCTACAAAGATCCCCCAACTGAGCTCCTGTATACAGAGATCTGCGCAACTGAGCTCCCGCTACAGAGATCCGCCAAACTGAACTTCCGCTACAGAGATCCAATCCGCCCAACTGAGCTCCTGCTACAGAAATCTGCCCAACTGAGCTCCTGCTACAGGGCTCCCGCTACAGAGATCCCCCTGAATGAGCTCCTGCCACAGGGCTCCCACTACAGGAATTCCCAACTGAGCTCCTGCCACAGGGCTCCCCTACAGAGATCCCCCCCAACTGAGCTCCTGCTACAGCGATTCCCCCCAACTGAGCTCCTGCTACAGGGCTCCCGCTACAGAGATCCCCCTGAATGAGCTCCTGACACAGGGCTCCCACTACAGAAATCCCCCAACTGAGCTCCTGCCACAGCGATTCCCCCCAACTGAGCTCCTGCCACAGCGATTCCCCCCAACTGAGCTCCTGCTGCAGGGCTCCCGCTACAGAGATCCCCCTGAATGAGCTCCTGCCACAGGGCTCCCCACTACAGAAATCCCCCAACTGAGCTCCTGCCACAGTGCTCCCCTACAGAGATTCCCCCCAACTGAGCTCCTGCCACAGTGCTCCCCTACAGAGATTCCCCCCAACTGAGCTCCTGCCACAGTGCTCCCCTACAGAGATCCCACCAATTGAGCTCCTGCCACAGCGATTCCCCTAGAGAGCTCCCCATCTGAGATCTACCACAGGGTTCTCCCTACAGAGCCCCCCCAACAGAGCTCCTGCCTCAGGGTTCCCCCCCCCCCCCAACAGAGATCTTGATACAGGGCTCCCACTACAGAGATCTCGTAACTGATCTCCTGTCAAAGGCCTCCCAATACAGAGCTCCCCCAGCTGAGATCCTGCCACAGAACTCCCACTACAGACATTCCCCCAAATGAGCTCCTGCCTCAGGGTTCCCCTACAGAGCTCCCCCAACTGATCTCCTGCCGTACAGATCCCGCTACAGAGTTTCCCCCAACTGAGCTCCCACTACAGCGATATCGCAACAGAGCTCGCCCAACTGAGCTCCCGTCACAGAGTTCCCCCCAATTGAGCTCCTACGACAGGGCTCCCGCAACAGAGCTCCCCTCAACTGAGCTCCTACCGCAGGGCTGCCGCAACAGAGCTCCCCCCAAATGAGCTCCTGCCACAGGGCTCCCCCTACAGAGCTCCCCCAACTGAGCTTCTGCAACAGGGCTTCCCTACAGACCACGCTCCAACTGAGCTTCTGGCACAGGGCTCCCCTACAGACCACGCTCCAACTGAGCTTCTGGCACAGGGCTCCCGCTACAGACCACCACCCATCTGAGCTTCTACCACAGGGCTCCCGCTACAGACCACCCCCCAACTGAGCTTCTGCCACAGGGCTTCCGCTACAGACCACCACCCATCTGAGCTTCTACCACAGGGCTCCCGCTACAGAAAACCCCCCAACTGAGCTTCTGCCACAGGGCTCCCGCTACAGACCACCCCCCAACTGAGCTTCTGCCACAGGGCTCCCGCTACAGACCACCCCCCAACTGAGCTTCTGCCACAGGGCTTCCACTACAGACCACCCCCCAACTGAGCTTCTGCCACAGGGCTCCCGCTACAGACCACCCCCCAACTGAGCTTCTGCCACAGGGCTCCCGCTACAGACCACCGCCCAACTGAGCTTCTGCCACAGGGCTCCCCCTACAGGGATTCCACCCCCCCCCCCCCCAACAGAGCACCCTCTACAGAGCTACCAATACTGAGCACTCCCACAGCGCTTATGCTTCAGCACTCACACCACTAGGCTTCCCCTATAGAGCTCCACCCACAGAGATCCCCCTACAGAGTTCCGCCCACAAAGATCCCCCTACAGAGTTCCACCCACAAAGGTCCCACTACAGAGCTCCACCCACAAAGGTCCCCCTACAGAGCTCCAACCACAAAGCTTCCCACCTATAGAGCTCCACCCACTAAGGTCCCCCTACCGAGCTGTCCTGCCACAGGGCTACCAAAACAGACCTTCCCACACAAAGCATCTGCTACACCCATCCTCCTCCTCATACAGCACAGGCACTTACCATGCCCACATCATGAGCAGCGTCCGATGGAGCAGCACTGCACTGCGGCAGAGGCTGAGCAAGTTTCCCTGCGGTGCAGACTCCTTCTGACGGGGAGTCAACGAGAACGGCTTTGGCTTGGAGCAATTCCAGCGGCCCAGGTGGAGCAGGGCATCCTGAGCTTCATGGAGGTGGCCCTGAGCGTACAGCCAGCGCGGAGACTCCGGGATCCACCTACCAACAGCAATAGCATGAACAAACCAACTGCACACCTAGCGAGCATTGCACACAGCAACACCAAGAACAGACCGACCCAATAACGAGCGAGCGATGCACACAGCGACATCATGAACAAAACAACCCCACACCGAACAAGCGGTGCACACAACGACACCATGAACAGACTTACCCCACACTGAGCGAGCGGTGCACACAGCGACACCATGAATAGACCAACCCCATAACGAGCAAGCAGTACATACAACGACACCATGAACAGACTTACCCCACACTGAGCGAGCTGCGCACACAGTGACACCGTGAACAGACTAACCCCACACCAAGTAAGCAGTGCACATAGTGACACCAAGAATAGAGCAACTGCACACCTAGCAAGTAGAGCACACAGCGATACCATGAACAAAGCAACCCTACACCGAGCAAGCGGTGCAAACAGCGACACCATGAGCAGAGTAACCACACACCGAGCGAGCTGTGCGCACAGCGACACCATGAACAAGACTAACCCCACACTGCGCAAGAGATGCACACAACGACACCGTAAACAGAACAACCCCACACCAAGTAAGCAGTGCACACGGCGACACTATGAATAGACTAACCTCACACTGAGTATGCTGTTTACAGAGCGACACCATGAATAAACCAACCCCATACCAAGCAAGCGGTGCACACAGCGACACTATGAACAGAGCAAACCCCACACCCAGGTAGCAGTGCACACAACAACACCATGAGTAGACTAACCGCACACTGACCAAGAGATGCACATAACGACACTGAACAGACTAACCCCACACCAAGTAAGCAGTGCACGCGGAGACAAAATGGACAGACTAGCTTCACACGAGTGAGTGGTGCACACAGTGACACCAAGAACAGAGCAACCGCACACCAAGCAAGTGGTGCTCACGGCGACACTATGAATAGACTAACCCCACACGGAGTATGCTGTGTACAGAGCGACACCATGAACAGACCAACCCGACACTGAGCGAGAGGTGCACACATTGACACCACACCAAGCAGATGCTACTCACAGGGACAGCAGGAAGATGACTACGCCTTGTACATTCACGACCAGCGCCAGGATCCGCCATAAGTGCAGAAAGTATCCGATCAGCGCAAACTGTGCGATACCCAGCGCAAAACACAGACTGGACAGAGAGCCTGGAGAAAGTGGGAGCAGGGTCAGAGGCAGGACATGGCAGATACTGGGCTCAGACACATAGTACCAGGGGGCTCAGATACCGGAAAAATACATGAGATACAAGGGGCTGAGATACTGGATACAGGCCACAGATACTGGGGCTGAGATACAGACTACATACATACATACATACATACAGTCATGGCCAAAAGTATTGACACCCCTGCAATTTTGTCAGATAATACTCAGTTTCTTCCTGAAAATGATTGCAATCACAAATTCTTTGGTATTATTATCTTCATTTAATTTGTCTTCAATGAAAAAACACAAAAAGAATTGTCCTAAAGCCAAATTGGATATAATTCCACACCAAACAAAAAAGGGGGTGGACAAAAGTATTGGCACTGTTAGAAAAATCATGTGATGCTTCTCTAATTTGTGTAATTAACAGCACCTATAACTTACCTGTGGCACCTAACAGGTGTTGACAATAACTAAATCACACTTGCAGCCAGTTGACATGGATTAAAGTTGACTCAACCTCTGTCCTGTGTCCTTGTGTGTACCACATTGAGCATGGAGAAAAGAAAGAAGACCAAAGAACTGTCTGAGGACTTGAGAAACCAAATTGTGAGGAAGCATGAGCAATCTCAAGGCTACAAGTCCATCTCCAAAGACCTGAATGCTCCTGTGTCTACCGTGCGCAGTGTCATCAAGAAGTTTAAATCCCATGGCACTGTGGCTAACCTGCCTAGATGTGGACGGAAAAGAAAAATTGACGAGAGATTTCAACGCAAGATTGTGCGGATGGTGGATAAAGAACCTCGACTATCATCCAAACAAGTTCAAGCTGCCCTGCAGTCCGAGGGTACAACAGTGTCAACCAGTACTATCCATCGGCGTCTGAATGAAAAGGGACTGTATGGTAGGAGACCCAGGAAGACCCCACTTCTTACCCCGAGACATAAAAAAGCCAGGCTGGAGTTTGCCAAAACTTACCTGAGAAAGCCTACAATGTTTTGGAAGAATGTTCTCTGGTCAGATGAGACAAAAGTAGAGCTTTATGGGCAAAGGCATCAACATAGAGTTTACAGGAGAAAAAAAGAGGCATTCAAAGAAAAGAACACGCTCCTACAGTCAGACATGGCGGAGGTTCCCTGATGTTTTGGGGTTGCTTTGCTGCCTCTGGCACTGGACTGCTTGACCGTGTGCATGGCATTATGAAGTCTGAAGACTACAAACAAATTTTGCATCATAATGTAGGGCCCAGTGTGAGAAAGCTGGGTCTCCCTCAGAGGTCATGGGTCTTCCAGCAAGACAATGACCCAAAATACACTTCAAAAGCACTAGAAAATGGTTTGATAGAAAGCACTGGAGACTTCTAGGTGGCCAGCAATGAGTCCAGACCTGAATCCCATAGAACAGTGATGGCGAACTCAGGCCTCGAGTGCCACACACAGTCCAGTTTCAGGATTTCCATTCCATTTGACAGTTAGCAATCAAATGATTAACTGTCAAACTCTAAGGAAATCCTGAAAACCTGCACTGTGTGCGGCACTCGAGGCCTGGAGTTCGCCATCACTGCCATAGAACATCTGTGGAGAGATCTAAAAATGGCAGTTTGGAGAAGGCACCCTTCAAATATCAGGGACCTGGAGCAGTTTGCCAAAGAAGAATGGTCTAAAATGCCAGCAGAGCATTGTAAGAAACTCATTGATGGTTACCGGAAGCGGTTGATCGCAGTTATTTTGGCTAAAGGTTGTGCAACCAAGTATTAGGCTGAGGGGGCCAATACTTTTGTCTGGCCCATTTTTGGAGTTTTGTGTGAAATGATCAATGTTTTGCTTTTTGCTTCATTCTCTTTTGTGTTTTTTCATTGAAGACAAATTAAATGAAGATAATAATACCAAAGAATTTGTGATTGCAATCATTTTCAGGAAGAAACTGAGTGTTATCTGACAGAATTGCAGGGGTGTCAATACTTTTGGCCACAACTGTACATACAGAGATACTCAATACAGAATAAGATACAGGGGTTGATATACAGAGAATAGACATCAGATACAAGAGGCTTAGATACAGATAACAGAAATCAAATACAGGGGCTGAGATACTGGATCCAGAATCAGATACAGGGGCTGAGATACAGAATAGAGACATCAGATATACAAGGCTTAGGTGCAGGATACCCAATTCATTTTTCATTACCTGCTAAGGCCCAGTAGGTGGCGCCAATGCATTCATTGAGCAGCACGAAGGCGACCAGTGACATCCCACCATTCATGATGCCCACAATGAAGCGAGTTGAGAGGAAGATGACGAACGAGGGCGACAAAGCGTTCAGCACAGAGAAGACGATGTCCAGTGCCAACCCTGCAAGAGAAGTTACAGGATCCCTCACCCTAAATACAGTGTCTGGAAAATCAGGAGGCTTCGCACACTCACCTACAGGCTGACAATGAGCAGAGTGCCCCCCACACTCACCTACAGGCTAACAATGAGCAGAGTGCCCCCCCCACACTCACCTACAGGCTAAGAATGAGCAGAGTGCCCCCCCCCACACTCACCTACAGGCTGACAATGAGTAGACTGCCACCCCCCCACACACACACACTCACCTACAGTCTGCCAATGAGCAGAGTGTCCCCCCACTCCCCTACAGGCTGGAGTGCCCCCCCACACACACACTCACCTACAGGCTAACAATGAGCAGTGTGCCCCCCCACACTCACCAACAGGCTGACAATGAGCAGAGCGCCCCCCCGTACTCACCTACAGGCGCTGCCAATGAGCAGAGTGCCTCCCCAACACTCACCTACAGGCTAACAATGAGCGGTATATCGGCATTTTTGTGTCCGGGAGAAAAATCTGAATCCTCCCGGATTCTCCTGGATAGATGGAAGCCGGATGGCGGATAGCTGCCATCCGTCTCCATCTGGCCCCATAGCATACAATTGGGCCGAAATCTGGTCCGGAGCTGTCCGGTTCACCCCAGACAGCCCCGGATCGGATCTGGCCTTGGTTCGAACCCAGCCTAAGAATTTACTGCAACAACTGGTGAATTGTCTGACATGTGGTGATATAATGTATACCTATAACAGGATATAATCTGGGTAGTCATATTGGACTGCTATTATTTTGAACACTACTGTAACAGAATAGTGACCGCAGCTCTGGAGATGACTGGAGGATAAGATATGATGTAACAGCAGAACAGAGGCTTACACCCGCGTCTCTCACCCACCACATACACCCACATTTCCTACCCGTCACATACACCCGCTTCCTGCCAAACCGGTCAGATAAGTGCCCGAATGTGACGACACCGACCAGGACGCCACCAAAGAAGACGGAGCTGGCGGCGCTGACCTTGTAGGCCTGGGCGTCCACCAGCGACCACTGCAGAAAAGACAAGAGATGAAGAGGGTGAGAGGAGCGGATGGGGAGGGGTGAGGAGGGCACTCCCAGCACTGGGTGTGCAGCATCAGGACCTTTTCTCACCTCAGAGCTGATGGATGTGAAGTTTCCCTCAAAGCGCAGGTGCCCGTGGCTGGCGTTCAGCCCCGGGGGGCCATCATACACCAAGTGATGCGGAGGGGTGACCCCCAGGATGGCGATCAGCACCACTTCAGTGGCTGTGTACAGCTGGGAGAGGACACAGGGGTGAGCGACGGGGAGAGCAGCAATAACCTATATAATCACCAACTCACCTGTAACACCACGGCCAGCAGGAAGCAAAGGTAGATCTGATAGACGCCCATCTCACCCACCAGCGCCAGCGCTGCCTCCACCTCCATGTCTGCCCGAGTGCTGCCCTCCACCGGGGACTCCTGCAGAGAACCACCGAGCATTATATGCATGTGCCAGGTCATTATACCTGGTACAGGAGGATTATAGGGTTATTATAGGTCAGTATATGGTATATACCCAGTACAGGAGGATTAAAACATTATTACAGGTCAGTATACAGTATACACCCGGTACAGGATGATTATAGGGTTATTAGATGTCAGTATAAGGTATATACCCGGTACAGGATGATTATAGGGTTATTAGATGTCAGTATAAGGTATATACCCGGTACAGGAGGATTATACAGTTATTACAGGTCAGTATATGGTATACCCAGTTGTCAGGATTTCCGACCTTTCCAGGCTACCTTTAGTGTCTCTTTGCCCTTCGTCAAGAAGGAGTCTGCTGCCTCACCATGTCCATGTGTTTCCAGCCCTTCCTTCTTTTATGCTCTAGTCCGACATCCAGGCCTTGCCTGAGTATTGTGTTTCTGTTCTGGCTCAGCATCATCTGCATCTTGCTCAGCCTCCTACTGCCTGCCTTGCAATCACTTGCTCCGCGCTCTCATGCAGCTTGTGTGTGCCTCATAAGAGATCTTTCATGCTGCCAGCTCCATACAGACTCCTCTGCCTCACATAAGCTTTGTTTGCTGCGATGTTTGTTGTGTAATTGAGCAGTGTATATTTCTGGACAGTTCAGGACTGGAGTTTCCAACCTCACTGCACTGCTTGGAATCCGGGACTCTGAACTGTGTTGCAATGACTTTTTCATTATTTGGCCACGCACTGTGTGAACTGTGTGCACAGATTATTCCAAGGATCGGCCTAGTACTCTGTTTGAGCGGTGTATTTCTTAGACTCATACCTGTTGGCAGCCACAACTAGTTTTCTTACCCCGGTACAGGACGACGACAGGACAATTATGGGTTGGCATACGGTATATACACCCGACACGGGGGGATGATGGGGCAATTACAGCTCAGTGTACCCTGTACAGGGGGCTAATTACCGCTCAATATACAGTATATACCAGATACAGGGGGGAACTACAGCTCAGTATACGGTATATACCCAGTACAGAGGGGGATTACAGCTCAGTATACGGTATATACCCTATACAGGGGGGGGGTTACAGCTCAGTATACGGTATATACCTGGTACAGGGGGGATTACAGTTCAGTATACAGTATATACCCAGTACAGGGGGGGATTACAGCTCAGTATACAGTATATACCCAGTACAGGGGGGGGATTACAGCTCAGTATGCAGTATATACCCAGTACAGGGGGGGATTACAGCTCAGTATACGGTATATACCCGGTACAGGGCGGGGGGGATTACAGCTCAGTATACGGTATATACCCGGTACAGGGGGGGGGGAGGGGGGGGGGAATTACAGCTCAGTATCAGTTATATACCCAGTACAGGGGGGACCAGAGCTCAGTATACAGTATATACCAGATACAGGGGGGATTACAGCTCAGTATACGGTATATTCCCAGTACAGGGGGGGATTACAGCTCAGTATACGGTATATTCCCAGTACAGGGGGGGATTACAGCTCAGTATACGGTATATACCCGGTACAGGGGGGGATTACAGCTCAGTATACAGTATATACCCGGTACAGGGGGGGATTACAGCTCAGTATACAGTATATACCCGGTACAGGGGGGATTACAGCTCAGTATACAGTCTATACCCGGTACAGGGGGGGATTACAGCTCAGTATATACCCGGTACAGGGGGGATTACAGCTCAGTATACAGTATATACCCGGTACAGGGGGGATTACAGCTCAGTATACGGTATATACCCGGTACAGGGGGGATTACAGCTCAGTATACGGTATATACCCGGTACAGAGGGGATTACAGCTCAGTATACAGTATATACCCGGTACAGAGGGGATTACAGCTCAGTATACAGTATATACCCGGTACAGGGGGGGATTACAGCTCAGTATACAGTATATACCCGGTACAGGGGGGGATTACAGCTCAGTATACAGTATATACCCGGTACAGGGGGGATTACAGCTCAGTATACGGTATATACCGGTACAGGGGGGATTACAGCTCAGTATACGGTATATACCCGGTACAGGGGGGGATTACAGCTCAGTATACGGTATATACCCGGTACAGGGGGATTACAGCTCAGTATACGGTATATAGCCGGTACAGGGGGGATTACAGCTCAGTATACAGTATATACCCGGAACAGGGGGGATTACAGCTCAGTATACAGTATATACCCGGAACAGGGGGGATTACAGCTCAGTATACAGTATATACCCGGTACAGGGGGGATTACAGCTCAGTATACGGTATATACCCGGTACAGGGGGGATTACAGCTCAGTATACGGTATATACCCGGTACAGAGGGGATTACAGCTCAGTATACAGTATATACCCGGTACAGGGGGGGATTACAGCTCAGTATACAGTATATACCCGGTACAGGGGGGGATTACAGCTCAGTATACAGTATATACCCGGTACAGGGGGGATTACAGCTCAGTATACAGTATATACCCAGTACAGGGGGGATTACAGCTCAGTATACGGTATATACCCGGTACAGGGGGGATTACAGCTCAGTATACAGTATATACCCGGTACAGGGGGGATTACAGCCCAGTATACAGTATATACCCGGTACAGAGGGGATTACAGCTCAGTATACAGTCTATACCCGGTACAGGGGGGATTACAGCTCAGTATACAGTATATACCGGGTACAGGGGGGATTACAGCTCAGTATACGGTATATACCCGGTACAGGGGGGGATTACAGCTCAGTATACAGTATATACCCGGTACAGGGGGGATTACAGCTCAGTATACAGTATATACCCGGTACAGGGGGGATTACAGCCCAGTATACAGTATATACCCGGTACAGGGGGAATTACAGCCCAGTATACGTATATACCGGGTACAGGGGGGATTACAGCTCAGTATACAGTATATACCGGGTACAGGGGGGATTACAGCTCAGTATACAGTATATACCGGGTACAGGGGGGATTACAGCTCAGTATACAGTATATACCGGTACAGGGGGGGATTACAGCTCAGTATACAGTATATACCCGGTACAGGGGGGATTACAGCTCAGTATACAGTATATACCCGGTACAGAGGGGATTACAGCTCAGTATACAGTATATACCGGGTACAGGGGGGATTACAGCTCAGTATACAGTATATACCCGGTACAGAGGGGATTACAGCTCAGTATACAGTATATACCGGGTACAGGGGGGATTACAGCCCAGTATACAGTATATACCCGGTACAGGGGGAATTACAGCCCAGTATACAGTATATACCGGGTACAGGGGGGATTACAGCTCAGTATACAGTATATACCGGGTACAGGGGGGATTACAGCTCAGTATACAGTATATACCGGGTACAGGGGGGATTACAGCTCAGTATACAGTATATACCCGGTACAGGGGGGATTACAGCTCAGTATACAGTATATACCCGGTACAGGGGGATTACAGCTCAGTATACAGTATATACCCGGTACAGAGGGGATTACAGCTCAGTATACAGTATATACCGGGTACAGGGGGGATTACAGCTCAGTATACAGTATATACCCGGTACAGAGGGGATTACAGCTCAGTATACAGTATATACCGGGTACAGGGGGGATTACAGCCCAGTATACAGTATATATTGGGCCCCGGGGGATTCTGGGAGTTTTTACCTTTTTCTTCTCTCTTCTTTCCGCGTTGTTCATATTTGTTGGATGGGCGGGACCAATATATGGGCGGAGTCATGTGATCAGCTGATAGGAAAGCGCGCCTTCTATTGGCTAATGACAACTACACAAGAGCCAATCAGCGAAGAGAACGTAAAGAAATATAAACTGCTGAACATCTAACCGTCTCCAAGACAACCGGAAACAGCAAGTCCTCTGTGCAGACCATCACCTCCAATCCTCTGTGCAGACTATCACTTCAATCCTCTGTACAGACCATCACCCCCAATCCTCTGTACAGACCATCACCCCAATCCTCTGTACAGACCACCACCCCAATCCTCTGTGCAGACCATCACCCCAATCCTCTGTGCAGACCATCACCCCAATCCTCTGTACAGACCATCACCCCCAATCCTCTGTGCAGACCATCACCTCAATCCTCTGTACAGACCATCACCCCCAATCCTCTGTGCAGACCATCACCCCCAATCCTCTGTGCAGACCATCACCCCCAATCCTCTGTGCAGACCATCACCCCCAATCCTCTGTGCAGACCATCACCCCCAATCCTCTGTGCAGACCATCACCTCCAATCCTCTGTGCAGACCATCACCCCCAATCCTCTGTGCAGACCATCACCCCCAATCCTCTGTGCAGACCATCACCCCCAATCCTCTGTACAGACCATCACCTCCAATCCTCTGTGCAGACCATCACCTCCAATCCTCTGTACAGACCATCACCCCCAATCCTCTGTGCAGACCATCACCTCCAATCCTCTGTGCAGACCATCACCTCCAATCCTCTGTGCAGACCATCACCCCCAATCCTCTGTGCAGACCATCACCCCCAATCCTCTGTGCAGACCATCACCCCCAATCCTCTGTACAGACCATCACCTCCAATCCTCTGTACAGACCATCACCTCCAATCCTCTGTACAGACCATCACCTCCAATCCTCTGTGCAGACCATCACCCTCCAATCCTCTGTGCAGACCATCACCTCCAATCCTCTGTACAGACCATCACCTCCAATCCTCTGTGCAGACCATCACCCCCAATCCTCTGTGCAGACCATCACCTCCAATCCTCTGTACAGACCATCACCCCAATCCTCTGTGCAGATCACCACCCCCAATC
Source organism: Allobates femoralis (assembly GCA_033576535.1). NCBI lineage: Eukaryota > Metazoa > Chordata > Amphibia > Anura > Aromobatidae > Allobates > Allobates femoralis. Next base: position 24,617,359 of record JARQOC010000002.1, read on the forward strand.
CTCTGTGCAGACCATCACCTCCAATCCTCTGTGCAGACCATCACCTCCAATCCTCTGTGCAGACCATCACCCCCGATCCTCTGTGCAGACCAATTCCACCTCAATCATCTGTACAGACCATCACCCCAATCCTCTGTACAGACCACCACCCCCAATCCTCTGTACAGACCATCACCCCCAATCCTCTGTGCAGACCATCACCCCCAATCCTCTGTGCAGACCATCACCCCCAATCCTCTGTGCAGACCATCACCCCCAATCCTCTGTGCAGACCATCCAAACCTCGCACCACCCAATCCTCTGTGCAGACCATCACCCCAATCCTCTGTGCAGACCATCACCCCAATCCTCTGTACAGACCATCACCCCAATCCTCTGTGCAGACCATCACCTCCAATCCTCTGTACAGACCATCACCCCCAATCCTCTGTGCAGACCATCACCTCCAATCCTCTGTGCAGACCATCACCTCCAATCCTCTGTGCAGACCATCACCTCCAATCCTCTGTGCAGACCATCACACCTCCAATCCTCTGTGCAGACCATCACCTCCAATCCTCTGTGCAGACCATCACCTCCAATCCTCTGTGCAGACCATCACCTCCAATCCTCTGTGCAGACCATCACCTCCAATCCTCTGTGCAGACCATCACCCCAATCCTCTGTGCAGACCATCACCTCCAATCCTCTGTGCAGACCATCACCCCCAATCCTCTGTCCAGACCATCACCTCCAATCCTCTGTACAGACCATCACCTCCATCCTCTGTGCAGACCATCACCCCAATCCTCTGTACAGACCATCACCCCAATCCTCTGTCAGACCATCACCCCCAATCCTCTGTGCAGACCATCACCTCCAATCCTCTGTGGAGACCATCCCCCATCCATCCTCTGTGCAGACCATCCCCCAATCTCTTGTGCAGACCATCCCCCCAATCCTCTGTGCAGACCATCACCCCAATCCTCTGTGCAGACCATCACCCCATCCTCTGTGCAGACCATCACCCCCAATCCTCTGTGCAGACCATCACCCCCAATCCTCTGTGCAGACCATCACCCCAATCCTCTGTGCAGACCATCACCCCCAATCCTCTGTGCAGACCATCACCCCAATCCTCTGTGCAGACCATCACCCCAATCCTCTGTGCAGACCATCCCCCCAATCCTCTGTCAACCATCCCCCAATCCTCTGTGCAGACCATCACCCAATCCTCTGTGCAGACCATCCCCCAATCCTCTGTGCAGACCATCACCCCCAATCCTCTGTGCAGACCATCACCCCCAATCCTCTGTGCAGACCACCCCCCCAATCCTCTGTGCAGACCATCCCCCCAATCCTTGTGAATCCCCAATCTCGTGCAGACCATCCCCCCATCCTCTGTGCAGACCATCACCCCATCCTCTGTGCAGACCATCCCCCCAATCCCCTGTGCAGACCATCCCCCAATCCTCTGTCAGACCATCCCCCAATCTTGTGCAGACCACCACCCAATCTTGTCAGCCCTCCCCCCATCCTCTGTGCAGACCTCACCCCATCCTCTGTGCAGACCATCACCCCCATCCTCTGTGCAGACCACACCCCCATCCTCTGTGCAGACCATCCCCCATCCTCTGTGCAGACCATCACCCCCATCCTCTGTGCAGACTCACCCATCTCTGTGCAGACCATCACCCCAATCCTCTGTGCAGACCATCACCCCAATCCTCTGTGCAGACCATCACCCCAATCCTCTGTGCAGACCATCACCCCAATCCTCTGTGCAGACCATCCCCCAATCCTCTGTGCAGACCATCCACCCCCAATCCTCTGTGCAGACCATCACCCAATCCTCTCACCTCCCATCCTCTGTGCAGACCATCACCCCATCCTCTGTGCAGACCATCACCTCCCATCCTCTGTGCAGACCATCACCTCCAATCCTCTGTGCAGACCATCACCCCCAATCCTCTGTGCAGACCATCACCTCCAATCCTCTGTGCAGACCATCACCCCAATCCTCTGTGCAGACCATCACCCCAATCCTCTGTGCAGACCATCACCCTCAATCCTCTGTGCAGACCATCACCTCTCCATCCTCTGTGCAGACCATCCCTCCTCTCCTCTGTGCAGACCATCACCTCCATCCTCTGTGCAGACCATCACCTCCACTCCTCTGTGCAGACCATCACCCTCCAATCCTCTGTCAGACATCCCCATCTTGCAGACCATCACCTCCATCCTCTGTGCAGACCATCACCCCATCCTCTGTGCAGACCATCACCCCAATCCTCTGTCAGACCATCACCCCATCCTCTGTGCAGACCATCACCTCCAATCCTCTGTGCAGACCATCACCTCCATCCTCTGTGCAGACCATCACCCCCCATCCTCTGTGCAGACCATCACCTCCATCCTCTGTGCAGACCATCCCTCCCAATCCTCTGTGCAGACCATCACCTCCAATCCTCTGTGCAGACCTCACCTCCATCCTCTGTGCAGACCATCCCTCCATCCTCTGTGCAGACCATTCCCTCCTCCTCTGTGCAGACCATCCCCCAATCCTCTTGCAGACCATCACCTCAATCCTCTGTGCAGACCATCCCCAATCCTCTGTGCAGACACCATCCACCTCATCCTCTGTGCAGACCATCACCCCCCTCCTCTGTGCAGACCATCCCTCCATCCTCTGTGCAGACCATCACCTCCATCCTCTGTGCAGACCATCCCCTCCCATCCTCTGTGCAGACCATCACCCCCAATCCTCTGTGCAGACCATCACCCCAATCCTCTGTGCAGACCATCACCCCATCCTCTGTGCAGACCATCACCTCCTCTCCTCTGTGCAGACCATCCCCTCCTCTTGCAGACCATCCCCCCTCTGTGCAGACCACTCCCCATCCTCTGTCAGACCATCCCCCTCCTCTGTGCAGACCATCACCTCCCATCCTCTGTGCAGACCATCCCCCCCAATCCTCTGTGCAGACCATACCCCCAATCCTTGTAAATACATCCTCGCACCATGACCCTAATGTCGGTGCGGACCCATTTCCCATCACTCCCACTAATCTTGTGCAGACATCCCGGAATCCTCGTGCAGACCATCACCATCCTGTGGCATCGCACATCATTACCTTGGCAGCATATCCTCTGTGCAGACTCATCTCGTAGCCCCATCCTTCTGTGAGAGAAAGATTAACAGGCCACTAATTGGACAGGACCATCAAACCGTTGAGCCGAACTCAGTAGGACACACACAGGATCCTTGTGCAGGATCCAACGAGGGCCCATCTGATGAAGTCCGGCCCAAGAGAACACCGCAGATCCTCTGTGAGACCATACCACCAATCTCCAGTCCATCCACTCGCCCGGATGGACCATAATCCACTCTCGTCGTGAACCGCATCTGTGAGACGATCACCGCAAATCCTGCTCTGGAGACCATCCGCCCCATCCTCTGTGAAGGACCCTCCCATCTAATCCTCTGTGCAGATAGCCCCAATCCCTGACGAGAATCAACTCTGTGCAGACACCAATTCCACTCATACCACCGGATCCACTTGTAGACCATCCCCTAGATCCTCTTGTGCAACCATTACCTAATCTCTGTGCCAACATAACTCAAATACCCGGGAGACATCACTTTCCTCTGTGCAGGTCCATACTCCCTTTCCCTTGCCAGAACACATCCCGGAGGAACCATCACCTCAATCCTCTGTGCAGACCATCACCTCCAATCCTCTGTGCAGACCATCACCCCAATCCTCTGTCAGACCATCACTCCCAATCCTCTGTCAGACCATCACCTCCAATCCTCTGTGCAGACCATCCCCCCCAATCCTCTGTCACCATCCCCCAATCCTCTGTCAGACCATCACCCAATCCTCTTGCAGACCATCCACCCCAATCCTCTGTGCAGACCATCACCCCAATCCTCTGTGCAGACCATCACCCCCAATCCTCTGTGCAGACCATCACCCCCAATCCTCTGTGCAGACCATCACCCCCAATCCTCTGTGCAGACCATCCCCCCCAATCCTCTGTGCAGACCATCCCCCCAATCCTTGTGCAGACCATCCCCCCATCCTCTGTGCAGACCATCACCCCCATCCTCTGTGCAGACCTCACCCCCAATCCTCTGTGCAGACCACCCCCCAATCCTCTGTGCAGACCACCACCCCCAATCCTCTGTGCAGACCATCCCCCCAATCCTCTGTGCAGACCATCACCCCAATCCTCTGTGCAGACATCACCCCAATCCTCTGTGCAGACCATCACCCAATCCTCTGTGCAGCCATCACTCCCAATCCTCTGTGCAGACCATCCCCCCAATCCTCTGTGCAGACCATCCCCCCATTCCTCTGTGCAGACCATCACTCCCAATCCTCTGTGCAGACCATCCCCCAATCCTCTGTGCAGACCATCACCCCAATCCTCTGTGCAGACCATCACCCCAATCCTCTGTGCAGACCACCACCCCCAATCCTCTGTGCAGCCATCCCCCCAATCCTCTGTGCAGACCATCCCCCCAATCCTCTGTGCAGACCATCCCCCCAATCCCTCTGTGCAGACCATCACCTCCAATCCTCTGTGCAGACCATCCCCCCAATTCTCTGTGCAGACCATCACCCAATCCTCTGTCAGCCATCACCCAATCCTTTGTGCAGACCATCACCCAATCCTCTGTACAGGCCATCCCCCAATCCTCTGTGCAGACCATCACCCCCAATCCTCTGTCAGACATCCCCGATCCTCTGTGCAGGCCATCACCCCCGATCCTCTGTGCAGACCATCACCCCGTCCTCTGTGCAGACCATCACCCCCGATCCTCTGTGCAGACCATCACCCCCGATCCTCTGTGCAGACCATCACCCCGATCCTCTGTGCAGACCATCACCCGATCTCTGTGCAGACCATCACCCCGATCCTCTGTGCAGACCATCACCCGATCCTCTGTGCAGACCATCACCCGATCCTCTGTGCAGACCATACCCCCCGATCCTCTGTGCAGACCATCCCCCCGATCCTCTGTGCAGACCTCACCCCGATCCTCTGTGCAGACCATCACCCCCATCCTCTGTGCAGACCATCACCTCCATCCTCTGTGCAGACCATCACCCCATCTCTGTGCAGACCATCACCTCCAATCCTCTGTGCAGACCTCACCCCCAATCTCTGTGCAGACCATCCCCCAATCCTCTGTGCAGACCCATCCCCCAATCCTCTGTGCAGACCATCACCCCATCCTCTGTGCAGACCATCACCTCCTCTCCTCTGTGGAGACCATCACCTCCTTCCTCCTCTGTGCAGACCATCGCCTCCTCTCCTCTGTGCAGACCATCACCTCCTCTCTCATGTGCAGACCATCACCTCCTCTCCTCTGTGCAGACCATCACCTCCTCTGTGCAGACCATACCTCCTCTCCTCTGTGCAGACCATCACCTCTCTCACTCTGTGCAGACCATCACCTCCTTCCCTCTGTGCAGACCACACCTCCTCTCCCATCGTGCAGCCATCGCCTCTCTCCTCTGTGCAGACCATCACCTCTCTCCTCTGTGCAGACCATCACCTCCTTCTGTGCAGACCATCGCTCCTCTTCCTCCTCTGTGCAGACCTACCTCTCTCCCCTGCCTGTGCAGACCATCTCTCCTCTCTCGTGCAGACCATCTTTTGTGCAGACTCATTTTGTGAGACATCACTCCTCTCTATCGACCATCCTCACTTGTGCAGACCATCGTCGTCTCCTCTTGCGACATCTGTTTTTGCAGACCATCGTCTCCTCTTCTCCTCTGTGCAGACCATCGTCTCCTCTTCTCCTCTGTGCAGACCATCGCCTCCTCTCCTCCTCTGTGCAGATGTGGCGCCTCGCATGTGCAGGCGTCACAGAGGGGTACTACACCCGTAAAAGAGGTGTAAATACTCCAGCTGCAGGTGGACCCTAGGATGGTGGGTGGGACCCATTCCCATCACTCCCACATTAGATGATCAGTGGGAGGTTACCCGGGAGGGGATATATTCACCTCTAGGGGGATCAAGGAGGGCTTAGGTCTTTAGCCTTTGGCAGGAGGGCAAGTAGGTCTTCTGGCTTCGGTCGGTAGCCCCTGGCCTTCGGGCTAGATGGAGGAGGAGGAAAGGATTTAGAAAGGCTCTGACTAATTGGAACGAGGCGGAAGGTGAAACCGGGGCGGTTTGAAGCCGAACCAGAGGGAAGAAGAAGGGACCTTGAGGAGGTCCTGAAAGAGGGCGCCCTAGAGAGAAGTCCGGGCCTCAGAGAGAAAGGGAGATCCTCTGAGTGGAGCGACCATACTCCAGGGGATACTCCAGTCCACCACGGGAACGCCGGGCCCGAGGATCCGGCCAAAGTCCAGCTCTGCAGTCGGGAACCGGCTGCTGTGGCTCGTTTATCACCTGCAACATCCTGCCATCGGAGAGGTCTGCCTGCTTCCTCACCACGAGGGAGAGGACTCCCAATACTACCTACACGGAGCTACTGGGTATAGGCCCATCCTAGACGGGGAAGAACGGACACGGGTTAGTTAACGAAGGTACACCAAGGGTTCCACCATACCACCTGGAATCCACTTGTAGCCACCCGTAGAGCTACCTGTTATTTATAACATTTTGCTGAACTGTGAACTGTAACTGATGCTGCTACAAGTTAACAGTAAAGTACCCGGGAGAAAGTGACTTTGCCTCTGTGAGTGTTTTCCTACTTCAACCTGTTCCCTTGCCGGAACACTGCCCCGGAGGAACAGCCCTGCCTGTAGGGGGCTTAGTCATCCCAGTCGCATTACCAGCTCCCTCCTGCGGACTGTGGTGGCGCTGGTGACCTATCACCAGAAACTACAGGTGACCCAGGACACGGGATCAGGCGCGGCCACCACTCCCCGTGACACAGCAACGCTATCCTTGGAGCCTGATACCCGAGTACCCCAAAGCCTGGGGCTCGACATATTTTTCTGGTGTCACGAACAGGATCACGTGTCTGGTTTTACTGGGTACTGTGCACCTTGGACTTGTGCTTTGAAACAAACTTTTTCCGCCATTGCTTGGCGCCAAAAATGGGTTCCCGCCATAACTGAAGGAGGACCCAAGATGGCGTCGTAGCCATGTACTAAGCACCATGTGCCGGCCCGGGGGGTGCCTCAGCCCCTAGAAAAAGGAGGGCCAAGACGGAGGTGCCAAAAAGTGTGGCCAACCAGATTGCCATCAATCATGGGGGGCGGCCCACAGGAAATTTCCCGGGTGTGGCTGCCAATAAAGAGACAAACCGGAAGAGAAGGACAGAACAACCAAGGCTCCTTTGTACCCGGCAGCATGGCGGCACCCCGTTGGAGAGACATACTGCGCGAGCTCGAGGAGCAAGCCAGAGCTGCGCAAGGAGACCCGGCAGCGGCGTCCCTCTTAACTCTAGAGGGGGGTGCCGACTACTGGAGGGACGTGTTTGGACGGCTCCGCCAGGACATGGAAGAAGCCCTGATGCGGGTGTGCAGAAGGTGGAGCGCGGAGCAGGCCTATGAGCTGACGTCGATGAGGGAAGGCCGTGAAGCACGAGAGGCAGCGTAGCAGAGCAAGCAGTTGTGGAGTACCGTGTCTCGTTACCACCCATACCACCACCCATCCAGACCCGGGACACGGGAGTCCAGACTGAACCCCTGGCAACACCACCGTCCCATACCAGCAGCTAACTCCGGCTGGAGGCAGCGCGGACGTCCCCTACTGACCCAGACGTAATTGTTGAAGCAGAGGAGGATGAGACAGACTACGAGGAGCCGGAGGATGTAGAGAGAGCCTCGGGAAGGAGCACCCCAGAAGCTGTGTGGTGGACCGCATGCCAGCAGCAGCAGCGAGGAACTCCCGCCATAGTGAGCTCAGCGGTGACGAGAGTGAACTCCAGAGTCCCAACGGCAACTCACCCACCACCTCAGTACCAGTCATCCCAGCCGTCTCAATCAGCCCCAAATGAAAGAGACCAAGTAACAAGACAAAGACGCCGAGAGGAATGATTCCAGAGAGAGCAGGCGACACGGCGACCACGGGACGAGGCCAGATCACAGCCCCCGCTTCCAGTATAACTACACCGCCAGGAGCTGTCGGAATCGTGAAGACAATTGAAATACTACAGCTGCATCTGAATGAATTAGAAGATCATCAAAAAGTGACTTTATTTCAGTAATTCAATACATAAAGTGACACACATCTATTATATAGTCATTACACACTGAGGGATCTGTTTCATGTGCTTATTTCTGTTAATGTTGATGATTAATGAAAGGTCATTATCTCAGAAAATTAAAGTAGGGAAGATGAAGGGTTAAACACCGCGCTGCCGTATTCCACCATCAACATCAAAGGGTGAATATAATATTGATTTATTAGTCAGGGTTCCCTGATACATGACAATATGATAATGATTTGTCCTGAGGAAGAGGCCAGGGAGCCCTGAAACACTGAGTGACACAGCGGCTCGGACATCTGGAGGTGAAGTGTTGAGATGCTGCGGTACCGCACAGTGACTCGGATATCTGGAGGTGAAGTGTTGAGATGCAGCGATACCGCACAGTGACTCTGATATGTGGAGGTGAAGTGTTTAGATGCTGTGATACTGCACAGTGACTCGGATATGTGGAGGTGAAGTGTTGAGATGCTGCGATACCGCACAGTGACTCGGATATGTGGAGGTGAAGTGTTGAGATGCTGTGATACTGCACAGTGACTCGGATATGTGGAGGTGAAGTGTTGAGATGCTTCGATACTGCACAGTGACTCGGATATGTGGAGGTGAAGTGTTGAGATGCTGTGATACCGCACAGTGACTCGGATATGTGGAGACGAAGTGTTGAGATGCTGCGATACGCACAGTGACTCGGATATGTGGAGGTGAAGTGTTGAGATGCTGTGATACTGCACAGTGACTCGGATATGTGGAGGTGAAGTGTTGAGATGCTTCGATACCGCACAGTGACTCTGATATGTGGAGGTGAAGTGTTGAGATGCTGCGATACTGCACAGTGACTCTGATATGTGGAGGTGAAGTGTTGAGATGCTGTGATACTGCACAGTGACTCTGATATGTGGAGGTGAAGTGTTGAGATGCTGCGATACTGCACAGTGACTCGGATATGTGGAGGTGAAGTGTTGAGACGCTGCGATACCGCATAGTGACTCGGATATGTGGAGGTGAAGTGTTGAGATGCTGTGATACCGCACAGAGACTCAGATATGTGGAGACGAAGTGTTGAGATGCTGCGATACCGCACAGTGACTCTGATATGTGGAGGTGAAGTGTTGAGACGCTGCGATACCGCACAGTGACTCGGATATGTGGAGGTGAAGTGTTGAGATGCTGTGATACTGCACAGTGACTCTGATATGTGGAGGTGAAGTGTTGAGATGCTGCGATACCGCACAGTGACTCTGATATGTGGAGGTGAAGTGTTGAGATGCTGCGATACCGCACAGTGACTCGGATATGTGGAGGTGAAGTGTTGAGATGCTGTGATACCGCACAGTGACTCGGATATGTGGGGGCGAAGTGTTGAGATGCTGTGATACCGCACAGTGACTCGGATATGTGGAGGCGAAGTGTTGAGATGCTGCGATACCGCACAGTGACTCTGATATGTGGAGGTGAAGTGTTGAGACGCTGCGATACCGCACAGTGACTCGGATATGTGGAGGTGAAGTGTTGAGATGCTGCGATACCGCATAGTGACTCGGATATGTGGAGGTGAAGTGTTGAGACGCTGCGATACTGCACAGTGACTCTGATATGTGGAGGTGAAGTGTTGAGATGCTGCGATACCGCACAGTGACTCTGATATGTGGAGGTGAAGTGTTGAGATGCTGCGATACCGCACAGTGACTCGGATATGTGGAGGCGAAGTGTTGAGATGCTGTGATACCGCACAGTGACTCGGATATGTGGAGGCGAAGTGTTGAGATGCTGCGATACCGCACAGTGACTCTGATATGTGGAGGTGAAGTGTTGAGACGCTGCGATAACCGCACAGTGACTCGGATATGTGGAGGTGAAGTGTTGAGATGCTGCGATACCGCATAGTGACTCGGATATGTGGAGGTGAAGTGTTGAGACGCTGCGATACTGCACAGTGACTCTGATATGTGGAGGTGAAGTGTTGAGATGCTGCGATACCGCACAGTGACTCTGATATGTGGAGGTGAAGTGTTGAGATGCTGCGATACCGCACAGTGACTCGGATATGTGGAGGCGAAGTGTTGAGATGCTGTGATACCGCACAGTGACTCGGATATGTGGAGGTGAAGTGTTGAGATGCTGCGATACCGCACAGTGTGAACTGTGGGCCAATGTGAGTATTGCGCTGTGAATCCTTGTGTTGATCTGTGTGCTCGTGCAGCCGCATACATCACATCACATTCTATACACTGCACATATTCAGGTGAATACACTGCTTTATGCTTTATGTTATATCTTTCAGTATCATCAGAATTAGTCATTTCCCTTCTGACATGTGATGATCTGCCTGTTCTCCCTCCTCCACATCCCATCAGCTCTGATGTCTTGGTTGTTTCATTTTGGACTATATTAAACTTGGGGACATTTTTCCACCTCTGCTTTTTGCCTTTTTTTGCCGCTATTCTGCCCCTACTTTTATGTTTTACTTTATCAGTGTAATTTTTTGCTTGTGGAGTGGATTAAAAACATTTACATGGTCTCTCCAGTAGGGGGCAGTGCTGTGTACATTTTACTGATGATGTCATGGAGTCCTGTGACGTCATACATGGTCTCTCCAGTAGGGGGCAGTGCTGTGTACATATTACTGATGATGTCATGGAGTCCTGTGATGTCATACATGGTCTCTCCAGTAGGGGGCAGTGCTGTGTACATATTACTGATGATGTCATGGAGTCCTGTGATGTCATACATGGTCTCTTCCATAGGGGCATTGCTGTGTTCATATTACTGATGATGTCATGGGGTCCTGTGACTTCATACATGGCCTCTCCTGTAGGGGGCAGTGCTGTGTTCATATTACTGATGATGTCATGGGGTCCTGTGATGTCATACATGGTCTCTCAAGTAGGGGCAGTGCTGTGTTCATATTACTGATGATGTCATGGGATCCTGTGATGTCATACATGGTCTCTCCACTAGGGGCATTGCTGTGTTTCATAATTTCTGATGATGTCATGGGGTCCTGTGACTTCATACATGGCCTCTCCTGTAGGGGGCATTGCTGTGTTCATATTACTGATGATGTCATGGGGTCCTGTGACTTCATACATGGCTCTCACTGTAGGGGCAGTGCTGTGTACATATTACTGATGATGTCATGGAGTCCTGTGATGTCATACATGGTCTCTCCAGTAGGGGGCAGTGCTGTGTTCATATTACTGATGATGTCATGGAGTTCTGTGATGTCATACATGGTCTCTCCATAGGGGGCAGTGCTGTGTTCATATTACTGATGATGTCATGGGGTCCTGTGATGTCATACATGGTCCTCTCCAGTAGGGGCGAGTGCTGTGTTCATATTACTGATGATGTCATGGAGTGCACATGATGTCATACATGGCTCTCCAGGTAGGGGGCAGTGCTGTGTCATTCATATTACTGATGATGTCATGGGTCCTGTGATTCATACATGGTCTCTCCATAGGGGGCATGCTGTGTTCATATTACTGATGATGTCATGGGGTCCTGTGATTTCATACATGGTCTCTCCAGTAGGAGGCATTGCTGTGTACATATTACTGATGATGTCATGGAGTTCTGTGATGTCATACATGGTCTCTCCAGTAGGGGCAGTGCTGTGTACATATCACTGATGAAGTCATGGAGTTCCTGTGATGTCATACATGGTCTCTCCAGTAGGAGGCAGTGCTGTGTACATATCACTGATGACGTCATGGAGTTCTGTGATGTCATACATGGTCTCTCCAGTAGGAGGCAGTGCTGTGTACATATCACTGATGAAGTCATGGAGTTCTGTGATGTCATACATGGTCTCTCCAGTAGGGGGCAGTGCTGTGTACATATCACTGATGAAGTCATGGGTTCTGTAATGTCATACATGGGCTCTCCAGTAGGGGACAGTGCTGTGTTCATATTACTGATGAAGTCATGGGGTCCTGTGATGTCATACATGGTCTCTCCAGTAGGAGGCAGTGCTGTGTTCATATTACTGATGATGTCATGGAGTCCTGTGATGCCATACATGGTCTCTCCAGTAGAGGCAGTGCTGTGTTCATATTACTGATGATGTCATGGATCCTGTGATGTCATACATGGTCTCTCCAGTTGGGGGCAGTGCTGTGTTCATATACTGATGATGTCATGGAGTCCTGTGATGTCATACATGGTCTCTCCAGTTGGGGCAGTGCTGTGTTCATATTACTGATGATGTCATGGGGTCCTGTGATTTCATACATGGTCTCTCCAGTAGGGGCAGTGCTGTGTTCATATTACTGATGAAGTCATGGGTCTCTGTGATTTCATACATGGTCTCTCCAGTAGGGGGCAGTGCTGTGTTCATATTACTGATGATGTCATGGGGTCCTGTGATTTCATACATGGTCTCTCCAGTAGAGGCAGTGCTGTGTACATATCACTGATGAGGTTCATGGAGTTCTGTGATGTCATACATGGTCTCTCCAGTAGGGGCAGTGCTGTGTTCATTCATATTACTGATGATGTCATGGGGTTCTGTGATGTCCATACATGGTCTCTCCAGTAGGGGCAGTGCTGTGTACATATCACTGATGAAGTTATGGGGTTCTGTGATGTCATACATGGTCTCTCCAGTAGGGGGCAGTGCTGTGTTCATATTACTGATGAAGTCATGGGGTCCTGTGATGTCATACATGGTCTCTCCAGTAGAGGGCAGTGCTGTGTTCATATTACTGATGATGTCATGGGTCCTGTGATTGTCATACATGGTCTCTCCAGTAGAGGGCAGTGCTGTGTTCATATTACTGATGATGTCATGGAGTCCTGTGATGTCATACATGGTCTCTCCAGTAGGGGGCAGTGCTGTGTACATATTACTGATGATGTCATGGAGTCCTGTGATGTCATCACAGGAATGTCATACATGGTCTCTCCAGTAGAGGGCAGTGCTGTGTTCATATTACTGATGATGTCATGGAGTCCTGTGATGTCATACATGGTCTCTCCAGTAGGGGGCAGTGCTGTGTTCATATTACTGATGATGTCATGGGGTCTTGTGATGTCATCCATGGTCTCTCCAGTAGGGGGCAGTGCTGTGTTCATATTACTGATGATGTCATGGCGTCCTGTGATGTCATACATGGTCTCTCCAGTAGGGGGCAGTGCTGTGTTCATATTACTGATGATGTCATGGGGTCCTGTGATTTCATACATGGTCTCTCCAGTAGGGGGCAGTGCTGTGTTCATATTACTGATGATGTCATGGGGTCCTGTGATTTCATACATGGTCTCTCCAGTAGGAGGCAGTGCTGTGTACATATCACTGATGAGGTCATGGAGTTCTGTGATGTCATACATGGTCTCTCCAGTAGGGGGCAGTGCTGTGTTCATTCATATTACTGATGATGTCATGGGGTTCTGTGATGTCATACATGGTCTCTCCAGTAGGGGGCAGTGCTGTGTACATATCACTGATGAAGTTATGGGGTTCTGTGATGTCATACATGGTCTCCCCAGTAGGGGGCAGTGCTGTGTTCATATTACTGATGATGTCATGGGGTCCTGTGATTTCATACATGGTCTCTCCAGTAGGAGGCAGTGCTGTGTACATATCACTGATGATGTCATGGGGTCCTGTGATGTCATACATGGTCTCTCCAGTAGAGGGCAGTGCTGTGTTCATATTACTGATGAAGTCATGGGGTTCTGTGATGTCATACATGGTCTCTCCAGTAGGGGGCAGTGCTGTGTACATATCACTGATGAAGTCATGGAGTTCTGTGATGTCATACATGGTCTCTCCAGTAGGAGGCAGTGCTGTGTACATATCACTGATGAAGTCATGGAGTTCTGTGATGTCATACATGGTCTCTCCAGTAGGGGGCAGTGCTGTGTACATATCACTGATGAAGTCATGGGGTTCTGTAATGTCATACATGGTCTCTCCAGTAGGGGACAGTGCTGTGTTCATATTACTGATGAAGTCATGGGGTCCTGTGATGTCATACATGGTCTCTCCAGTAGAGGGCAGTGCTGTGTTCATATTACTGATGATGTCATGGAGTCCTGTGATGCCATACATGGTCTCTCCAGTAGAGGGCAGTGCTGTGTTCATATTACTGATGATGTCATGGGGTCCTGTGATGTCATACATGATCTCTCCAGTTGGGGGCAGTGCTGTGTTCATATTACTGATGATGTCATGGAGTCCTGTGATGTCATACATGGTCTCTCCAGTTGGGGGCAGTGCTGTGTTCATATTACTGATGATGTCATGGGGTCCTGTGATTTCATACATGGTCTCTCCAGTAGGGGCAGTGCTGTGTTCATATTACTGATGATGTCATGGGGTCCTGTGATTTCATACATGGTCTCTCCAGTAGGAGGCAGTGCTGTGTACATATCACTGATGAAGTCATGGAGTTCTGTGATGTCATACATGGTCTCTCCAGTAGGGGGCAGTGCTGTGTTCATTCATATTACTGATGATGTCATGGGGTCCTGTGATGTCATACATGGTCTCTCCAGTAGGGGGCAGTGCTGTGTTCATATTACTGATGAAGTCATGGGGTCCTGTGATGTCATACATGGTCTCTCCAGTAGAGGGCAGTGCTGTGTTCATATTACTGATGATGTCATGGAGTCCTGTGATGTCATACATGGTCTCTCCAGTAGGGGGCAGTGCTGTGTTCATATTACTGATGATGTCATGGAGTCCTGTGATGTCATACATGGTCTCTCCAGTAGAGGGCAGTGCTGTGTTCATATTACTGATGATGTCATGGAGTCCTGTGATGTCATACATGGTCTCTCCAGTAGGGGGCAGTGCTGTGTTCATATTACTGATGATGTCATGGAGTCCTGTGATGTCATACATGGTCTCTCCAGTAGGGGGCAGTGCTGTGTCCATTTTACTGATGATGTCATGGAGTCCTGTGATGTCACATGTGGCAGAGTGAGACATATACATGTATGCTCTGTAGAGTTTACTGTCTATATTTCTTTTATTGCTCCAGTATTGATAGGGTTACATCGGAGACCTGCGCGAAGTCCAACATGGCTGCCGGCGACTGGCAGAGGACGCGATGGTGAGGAGGCCGCAGCTGGAGACGCAGCCCGTGGTCACGGCCAGACCTGGTTTGTATGATGGAGGCCTCCTCAGATATTAGAGGGGGTGGGGAGGGTCTCAGCTGGGCAGTGTATACGCCGGGGCTGGGGGGCACCTCCACATCATCGCGCCTCTCTGGGTTTGTCCTAGAAATAGTGACAGATGTCACAAACACTTAGGATCCCGGCACCAGCCCCGTCCAGTGGTGACTTCCCATTAGAGGGGACAGACAGACCCCCATCCTCCCTCCCCGCACTCTCATCCTCCTCCATCTCTGCCCAGCACATCTGAGACTGGTGGTACCCAGGGGACCGGGGCTCATCTGCTGCCGCCGTCCCTCCCCTCCTCCTCCTCACTCTCCATCATCACCAGCATCACAGCGACCCTTCTATCTCCATGTCATCTCCCTGCCCTGGACAGGAGGTCAGACGCACAGCACACCGGGGTCCGGTGATCCCACTCAGCCGTCCACCCCCAGCGTGGTCCCACTCAGCCGTCCACCCCCAGCGTGGTCCTACTCAGCCGTCCACCCCCAGCGTGGTCCTACTCAGCCGTCCACCCCCAGCGTGGTCCTACTCAGCTGTCCACCCTCCGTGTGGTCCCACTCAGCCGTCCACCCTCCGTGTGGCCCCCGCCGTCCCAGGTGAGACGTCTTCTGTCCATGGGGACATCCTGTGTCCATCTCTGAACCATGTCTGCAATCTGTGAATGACTCCGGCTCAGCAGCCCTCCATCCGCAGCACTGCCGGACAGGCAACCGCGTCCCTACCCGGAGGTGAGTGACAGCGACAACCTGTGCCCTGCAGGCCGACTGCTAGGGAGGGGCTGACAGAGGAGAGTCCATCACTGAGCGACGCTACGGTCTATAGGAGACTCATAATATATAGAGGATCAGCCACAACACACAAGAGACTGCTTCTCTGTGCCACCTACAGGAAAGATAGCGGACGGGGCGATCCATACATAGGGTGCCGTACAACCTGGTGATCCACCACCACCGATGTATGTGAGCAAATGTGATCAGTCAGTGATCAGTCCATGGTGCGAAATCAAAAAGTAACACGTCTGTGAATGGTCAATGACACGGGACCAATAAGTGATCAGTCAGTGATCGGTCCATGGTGCGAGATCGATAAGTGATTGGTCTGTGATCGGTCAATGATACGGGATCGATAAGTGATCGGTGTGTGATCAGTCAATTATACGGGATCAATAAGTGATCAGTCTATGATCAGTCCATGATCAATAAGTGATTGGGCCCTTATCAATGTGATCGGTCCATGGCGCATAATCAGTAAGTGGTTGGGTGATGATCAGTCCGTGATTGGTCTATCGTACGGGATCGATAAGTGATCAGTCTGTGATTGGTTAATGATACATAGTTGAATAGTGATCGGGTGCTGATCAGTCTGTGATTGGTCATTGATATATGGTTAAATAATGATCGGGTAGTGATCACTC
Source organism: Allobates femoralis (assembly GCA_033576535.1). Classification (NCBI taxonomy): domain Eukaryota; kingdom Metazoa; phylum Chordata; class Amphibia; order Anura; family Aromobatidae; genus Allobates; species Allobates femoralis. The sequence continues at coordinate 24,634,059 of JARQOC010000002.1, forward strand.
TGTGGATTCATGATACATAGGTGATCAGTGAACAGGTAGTGATCAGTCTGTGATTTTCTATGACATGTGGTTGATTAATGATCAGGTAGTGATCAGTGTGTGATTGGTCATTGATACATGCTTGTTTGATCAGGTGTTGATCAGTCTGTGATTGGTCTATGATATGTGGTTGATTAGTGATCAGTTCATGACGTTGAGCCTGTTATTTGCCGGCAGCAGGTGTTACACCCTCCAGTATTCATAGGTTCTTCACTGGTGAGATTCCGACCCTTCATCTGTGGGGTCCAGACAGAACCTTCACCCTGAGTCAGCAGGAAGGACCTCATGGGGGCCTCCTCTGTGACTCTCCTCTGTGACCCTCCTGTGTGACCCTCTGTGACTCTCCCCTGTGACTCTCCCCTGTGACTCTCCCCTGTGACTCTCCTCTGTGACTCTCCTCTGTAACTCTCCCCTGTGACCCTCCTCTGTAACTCTCCCCTGTGACCCTCCTGTGTGACCCTCCTCTGTGACTCTCCCCTGTGACTCTCCCCTGTGACTCTCCTCTGTGACTCTCCCTTGTGACTCTCCCCTGTGACCCTCCTCTGTGACTCTCCTCTGTAACTCTCCCCTGTGACCCTCCTCTGTGACTCTCCCTGTGACTCCCCTGTGACCCTCCTCTGTAACTCTCCCTGTGACCCTCCTGTGTGACCCTCCTCTGTGACTCTCCCCTGTGACTCTCCCCTGTGACTCTCCTCTGTGACTCTCCCTTGTGACTCTCCCTGTGACCCTCCTCTGTGACTCTCCTCTGTAACTCTCCCCTGTGACCCTCCTCTGTGACTCTCCCTTGTGACTCTCTTCTGTGACTCTCCTTGTGACTCTCTTCTGTGACCCTCCCCTGTGACTCTCCTCTGTAACTTTCCCTGTGACCCTCCTCTGTGACTCTCTCTGTAACTCTCCCCTGTGACCCTCCTCTGTGACTCTCCCTGTGACCCTACTCTGTGATCCTCCCCTGTGACTCTCCTCTGTGACTCTCCCTGTGACCCTCCTCTGTGACCCTCCCCTGTGACTCTCCCCTGTGACCCTCCCCTGTGACTCTCCCCTGTGACCCTTCTCTGTGACCCTCCCCTGTGACTCTCCTCGGTAACTTTCCCCTGTGACCCTCCCCTGTGACTCTCCCCTGTGACTCTCCTCGGTAAATTTCCCCTGTGACTCTCCTCGGTGACAATCCCCTGTGACTCTCCTCTGTGACTCTCCCCTGTGACTCTCCTGTGTGACTCTCCTCTGTGACCCTCCTCTGTGACTCTCCCTTGTGACTCTCCCCTGTGACCCTCCTCTGTGACTCTCCTCTGTAACTCTCCACTGTGACCCTCCTCTGTGACTCTCCCTTGTGACTCTCTTCTGTGACTCTCCCTTGTGACTCTCTTCTGTGACCCTCCCCTGTGACTCTCCTCTGTAACTCTCCTCTGTAACTTTCCCCTGTGACCCTCCTCTGTGACTTTCCTCTGTAACTCTCCCCTGTGACCTTCCTCTGTGACCCTCCTCTATGACTCTCCTCTGTGACTCTCCCCTGTGACCCTCCTCTGTGACTCTCCCTGTGACCCTACTCTGTGATCCTCCCCTGTGACTCTCCTCTGTGACTCTCCCTGTGACCCTCCCCTGTGACTCTCCCCTGTGACCCTCCCCTGTGACTCTCCCTGTGACCCTTCTCTGTGACCCTCCTCTGTGACCCTCCCTGTGACCATCCTCTGTGACCCTCCCCTGTGACACTCCCCTGTGACCCTCCTCTGTGACTCTCCCCTGTGACTCTCCTCGGTGACTTTCCTCTATGACCCTCCCCTGTGACCCTCCTCTGTGAGTCTCCCCTGTGACCCTCCTCTGTGACCCTCCTCTGTGACCCTCCCTGTGACCCTCCTCTGTGACTCTCCTCGGTGACTTTCCCCTGTGACCCTCCCCTGTGATTCTCCCCTGTGACTCTCCTCGGTGACTTTCCCCTGTGACTCTCCTCGGTGACAATCCCTGTGACTCTCCTCTGTGACCCTCCCCTGTGACTCTCCCCTGTGACTCTCCTCGGTGACTTTCCCTGTGACTCTCCTCGGTGACAATCCCTGTGACTCTTCTCTGTGACTCTCCCCTGTAACTCTCCTCTGTAACTCTCCCCTGTGACTCTCCCTTGTGACTCTCCTCTGTGACTCCCCTGTGACTCTCTCCTGTGACTCTCCCCTGTGACTCTCCCCTGTGACTCTCCTCGGTGACTTTCCCCTGTGACTCTCCTCGGTGACAATCCCCTGTAACTCTCCTCTGTAACTCTCCCTGTGACTCTCCCTTGTGACTCTCCTCTGTGACTCTCCCCTGTGACTCTCTCCTGTGACTCTCCTCTGTGACTCTCCCCTGTGACTCTCCTCTGTGACCCTCCCCTGTGACTCTCCTCTGTGACTCTCCCTGTGACTCTCCCCTGTGACTCTCCTCCATGACTCTCCCCTGTGACTCTCCTCTGTGACTCTCCCCTGTGACCCTCCTCTGTGACTCTCCCCGTGACTCTCCCCTGTGACTCTCCTATGGCTGCTGCACAGGGTCAGCACATTATGGAGGCCATGCAAGGACCAGACATTACTTTTACTGTCTCGTGTCCTTTGTCTGACAATGGTCACTGTCCATTATAGTAGATGAGGGGTCCTTACAGCTTGTGTGTGGGGTCCGGTGTCCCCAGTCTGGTATGGAGACGTCTTATGGTATGGAGACGGTTATCTTCCCTCCTGTTCTTGCTTGTCCTGACAGATCCCCTAATGATCAGCAGACATGTCCTCCCTGTTAGGACCAGATCCAGGACTCACCTCTGTATCTGCAGGTTGGCACCAGCCCTGTGCCCCATATCCAGCTCCGGGCAGTGAGATGTCTTCATCATAGATTCAGAGATCTTCTAGATCCCTCCTGGTGTAGGACGTTCAGACCCCAGTGGGCAGCGACTCGTTCACCTCCACCCCAGGTTTGTTATTATAGAAGTGAAGATAAAATCAAAAAAGTCATTAGATATTCCCCCGAAACTCAGAACACGTGACCTCGGTGCGGAACCTGATGGGAATATACAGAGTTGCACATGAAGACCATCTGTCGCGTGTAGACTGCGCTGTGGTAGTTTAAATGGAGTTAATTTCCATTTGTACCTTAAGGGTTAACGCCAGTTTTAGTTGGTGTTGCTTGTTTATCAGGTGATGCGGTTGATGACCACTTCTCCAGCCTTTAAATGATCCCATCACCTGATGTCGCTGATAGAGTTCATTCTCTGAATGACCATGAGCATTGTAGATGCATTTGCAGCTCCTGCTGGAGCCGTCCTGTAGCTTTCCGGGAGATTGCCACCTTGTGTGGGAGTTGCTGTGCTTATCCCGATCCCTGGGTGGAAGTGAAGTTAGTCTAGGGCTGGTCTGGACCAGGGCAAGGGTGGTGGACCCAGACATGCTCGCCTTCAGAGGTACTTCTGGGAACTGGGTCAGCTAGAAACCCCCAGCCCAAGGGTCAGACTACTATCCCTGATTGCATAGAAGATGTAGTCTTAAATCCTGCGCTGCCGGTCAATAAAGGAACTTGTAGAGAATCTTCTTTACTATATTACCCTACGCGTTTCATAGCAGACGTGGTACTTCTCCAGGACAAAAATCTGCACTGAAGAAGCCAGCAAGTCTGCTATGAAACGCGTAGGCTAATATAGATAGTAAAGAAGATTCTCTACAAGTTCCATTATAGACCGGCAGCGCAGGATTTAAAATGACATCGTATGTGCAAACTGTACCGACAAGGTAAGGCATTATTGTGGGCAAGACGTCACCACAGATCTCAACACCGTCTTATGTTCTCAGGAGGTATCAGAGCTTGAGTGTGGGCACATATACACGGAGTGTCATAATCTACTGAGAAATGGAACATGGCTTCATCATGATTTGGGAATGAAACAAGAGCTAGCACTTCACCATCATGGCACCTGTTGAGGTACGACCTCCTGGTGTGAACAGGTAATTGAACTGATACATCTGCTGGATAGCAGACACAAAACCTGACTTTTCTATGTTAGTATAAGAAGTGACCAATGTATGACCTCCTGAGTCTGAGGAACCCCATATCTGAGGCCACGGGGCCGCGGGCAGCTGTTCTTTTCGTTCTATAGGAGGGCATGTAAAAACTTGCAGCTGATTACTGTGGGCGACACCATCGCTGTGAGGCTCAAGGACGCCAACGTCAGACGGACTTCCGTCCACCCTGAACTGTCCCCTGAAGACCTTATCCCTGGGAAAACCCTGACTTGCTGGGATTGGGGTTACTGATGACCCTAGTTTTCCTAGACTTGGAGTGCCGTGAGAGGGTTGAGGGAGGTGGGGGGCATCTGAGAACCTGCACCCCAAATGTTTTATTGGGGAACAGTCTAGTACAACCCTCCCAGATCAGATACTTCATGTAATACAACAATTGATGATATGGATGGTAATGTTGTGCAGGATGATGATGTGTTTGATTGTACACTGGCACTCAGCCATGTCACGCTGCAGATGGATGTTACCGACGATCATCTCAGAGGAGTGAAAATCAGCGCTAAGAGGGGTGGAGAGAGGCCTGAGGACCATGAGGAAGGTGGTGACATACAGCTGACTAGTGTCACTATGGACGGGGACATGAATAGCACTGATCCTTAAGTACTACGGAAGAAGGCGAAACTTATCAGGGTGATGGGAAACAGGTGCACAGCCTGTCAGGATGATGGGAGAGTGTTATCCCCCAGCCTGTCAGGATGATGGGAGAGTGTTATCCCACAGCTTGTCAGGATGATGGGAGAGTGTTATCCCACAGCCTGTCAGGATGATGGGAGAGTGTTATCCCACAGCTTGTCAGGATGATGGGAGAGTGTTATCCCACAGCCTGTCAGGATGATGGGAGAGTGCTATCCCACAGCCTGTCAGGATGATGGGAGAGTGTTAATCCCACAGCTTGTCAGGATGATGGAGAGTGTTACCACAGCCTGTCAGGATGAGGGAGAGTGTTATCCCACAGCCGTCAGGATGATGGAGAGTGTTATCCCACAGCCTGTCAGATGATGGAGAGTGTTATCCCACAGCGTCAGGATATGGGAGAGTGTTATCCCACAGCCGTCAGGATGAGGGAGAGTGTTATCCCACAGCCTTCAGATGATGGAGAGTGTTATCCCACAGCCGTCAGATGATGGAGAGTGTTATCCACAGCCTTCAGATGATGGGAGAGTGTTATCCCACAGCTGTCAGATGATGGGAGAGTGTTTCCACAGCCTGTCAGGATGATGGGAGAGTGTTATCCCACAGCCGTCAGGATGATGGAGAGTGTTACCCACAGCCGTCAGATGATGGGAGAGTGTTATCCACAGCCTGTCAGGATGATGGAAGTGTTATCCCACAGCCTGTCAGGATGATGGAAGTGTTATCCCACAGCCTGAGGATGATGGGAGAAGTGTTATCCCACAGCTGTCAGGATGATGGGAGAGTGTTATCCCACAGCCTGTCAGGATGATGGAGAGTGTTATCCCACAGCCTGTCAGGATGATGGGAGTAGTATATCCCACAGCCTGTCAAGGATGATGGGAGAGTGTTATCCCACAGCCTGTCAGATATGGAGAGTGTTATCCACAGCCGTCGAGATGGGAAGTGTTAACCCACAGCCTGTCAGGATGATGGGAGAGTGTTATCCCACAGCCTGTCAGGATGATGGAGAGAGTGTTATCCCACAGCCTGTCAGGATGATGGGAGAGTGTTATCCCACAGCCTGTCAGGATGATGGAGAGTGTTATCCCACAGCCTGCAGGATGATGGGAGAGTGTTATCCCACAGCCTGTCAGGATGATGGGAAAGTGTTTATCCCAGCCTGTCAGGATGATGGAGAGTGTTATCCCACAAGCCTGTCAGGATGATGGGAGAGTGTTATCCCCAGCCTGTCAGTGATGATGGAGAGTGTGTTATCCACAGCCTGTCAGGATGATGGGAGAGTGTTATCCCACAGCCTGTCAGGATGATGGGAAAGTGTTATCCCACAGCCTGTCAGGATGATGGGAGAGTGTTATCCCACAGCCTGTCAGGATGATGGGAAGAGTGTTATCCCACAGCCTGTCAGGATGATGGGAGAGTGTTATCCCACAGCCTGTCAAGGATGATGGGAGTGTTATCCCACAGCCTGTCAGGATGATGGGAGAGTGTTATCCCACAGCCTGTCAGGATGATGGAGAGAGTGTTATCCCCAGCTGCAGATGATGGAAGTGTTACCACAGCCTGTCTAGGATGATGGGAGAGTGTTAACCCACAGCCTGTCAGGATGATGGAGAGTGTTATCCCACATCTGTCAGGATGATGGAGAGTGTTTTTCCACAGCCTGCAGGATGATGGGAGAGTGTTATCCCACAGCCTGTCAGGATGATGGGAGAGTGTTATCCCACAGCCTGTCAGGATGATGGGAGAGTGTTATCCCACAGCCTGTCAGATGATGGGAGAGTGTTATCCCACAGCCTGTCAATGATGGAGAGTGTTATCCCACAGCCGTCTGGATGATGGGAGAGTGTTAACCCACAGCCTGTCAGGATGATGGAAAAGTGTTATCCCAAGCTCGAGGATGATGGAGAGTGTTATCCCACAGCCTGTCAGGATGATGGGAAGTTTTTCCCAGCCTGTCAGAATGATGGAGAGTGATATCCCACAATTTGTCAGATAATGGGAGAGTGTTATCCCCAGCCTGTCAGGATGATGGGAGAGTGTTATCCCCAGCCTGTCATGATGATGGGAGAGTGTTAACCCACAGCCTGTCAGGATGATGGGAAGAGTGTTATCCCACAGCCTGTCAGGATGATGGGAGAGTGTTATCCCACAGCCTGTCAGGATATGGGAAAGTGTTATCCCACAGCCTGTCAGGATGATGGGAGAGTGTTATCCCACCGTCACGATGATGAGAGTGTTATCCACAGAGATGTTGGGAGTGTTACCCACAGCCTGTCAGGATGATGGGAAGAGTGTTATCCCACAGCCTGTCAGGATGATGGAGAGTGTTACCCCAGCCTGTCAGGATGATGGGAGAGTGTTATCCCACAGCCTGTCAGGATGATGGGAGAGTGTTATCCAACAGCCTGTCAGAATGATGGGAGAGTGTTATCCCCCAGCCTGTCAGGATGATGGGAGAGTGTTAACCCACAGCCTGTCAGGATGATGGGAGAGTGTTATCCCACAGCCTGTCAGGATAATGTGAGAGTGTTAACCCACAGCCTGCCAGGATGATGGGAAAGTGTTATCCCAAAGCCTCTCAGGATGATGGGAGAATGTTATCCCCAGCCTGTCAGGATGATGGGAGAATGTTATCCCCAGCCTGTCAGGATGATGGGATTGTGCTATCCCAAGCCTGTCAGGGTGATGGGAGAATGTTATCCCCAGCCTGTAAGGATGATGGAGAGTGTTATCCCATCCTGTCAGGATGATGGTAGAGTGTCATCCCCAGCCTGTCAGGATGATGTGAGAGTGTTAACCCACAGCCTGTAAGGATGATGGGAAAGTGTTATCCCACAGCCTGTCAGAATGATGGAAGAGTGTTATCCCACAGCAGGTCTGGATGATGGGAGAGTGTTATCCCCCACGCCTGTCATGATGATGGGAGAGTGTTATCCCCAGCCTGTCAGGATGATGTGAGAGTGTTAACCCCAGCCTGTCTGGATGATGGGAGAGTGTTATCCCCAGCCTGTCAGGATGATGGGAGGTGTTATCCCATCCTGTCAGGATGATGGTAGTGTGTTAACCCACAGCCTGTCAGGATGATGGGAGTGTTATTCCCAGCCTGTCAGGATGATGGTAGAGTGTTAACCCACAGCCTGTAAGGATGATGGGAAAGTGTTATCCCACAGCCTGTCAGAATGATGGGAGAGTGTTATCCCACAGCCGGTCTGGATGATGGGAAAGTGTTATCCCCCAGCCTGTCAGGATGATGGGAGAGAGTTAACCCACAGCCTGTCAGGATGATGGGAGAGTGTTATCCTCAGCCTGTCAGGATGATGTGAGAGTGTTATCCCACAGCCTGTCAGAATTATGGGAGAGTGGTTTCCCACAGCCTGTCAGGATGATGGGAGAGTGTTATCCCACAGCCTGTCAGGATGATGGGAGAGTGCTATCCCACAGCCTGTCAGAATGATGGGAGAGTGTTATCCCACAGCCGGTCTGGATGATGAGAGAGTATTATCCCACAGCATGTCTGGATGATGGGAAAGTGTTATCCCACAGCATGTCTGGATGATGGGAATGTTCCTCTTGCTCTATAAATCCTATCCATGAAGCCTCCTGAGGCCAAATGTTACCAGTAGTGGGTGTCCAATCAGCCTGTATAAACGATTGGAGGTGGCAGCTAGTTATTTAGGGATTATTGTAGAGCTTGGCAGTGACTGTACTGAAGTCTACATATTCCTTGTACAGGAATCGATTGCATATATAGTATACATTCACTGTGAAAGCTCCAAATAATCGGCTTAGTAGAGAAAGCCACAGTCGCGTCTATCAATCATCAGTCAATTGTGTATTGTCCTGATGACTGGTGGCGGCAGTCATCAGGTCTCCCGGGCTGATCTCCTGGGCTGTCTCTGTGACATTTGGTGGCAGCGGTGGGATCTGCGAGATCTCCTGGGCTGTCTCTGTGACATTTGGTGGCAGAGGTGGGATCTGCGAGATCTCCTGGGCTGTCTCTGTGACATTTGGTGGCAGCGGTGGGATCTGCGAGATCTCCTGGGCTGTCTCTGTGACATTTGGTGGCAGCGGTGGGATCTGCGAGATCTCCTGGGCTGTCTCTGTGACATTTGGTGGCAGCGGTGGGATCTGCGAGATCTCCTGGGCTGTCTCTGTGACATTTGGTGGCAGCGGTGGGATCTGCGAGATCTCCTGGGCTGTCTCTGTGACATTTGGTGGCAGCGGTGGGATCTGCGAGATCTCCTGGGCTGTCTCTGTGACATTTGGTGGCAGCGGTGGGATCTGCGAGATCTCCTGGGCTGTTTCTGTGACATTTGGTGGCAGCGGTGGGATCTGCGAGATCTCCTGGGCTGTCTCTGTGACATTTGGTGGCAGCGGTGGGATCTGCGAGATCTCCTGGGCTGTCTCTGTGACATTTGGTGGCAGCGGTGGGATCTGCGAGATCTCCTGGGCTGTCTCTGTGACATTTGGTGGCAGCGGTGGATCTGCGAGATCTCCTGGCTGTCTCTGTGACATTTGGTGCAGAGGTGGGATATTGAGGTTGTCTCTCACACAGATGTCGGGCATGGAGTCACAGTCTAGCTTGGGTTGTTTCCCTGAACGTTTCTTTCCATTTGTATCAGCTGTGCCGACGCGCTTTCTTGCGTAGAGCTGGTGTTTTTACATTATGAATGTCGCCACCACATGTCCAGTTCTATCAAACCTCCTCAGCCTCAATTATCACAAATATACAACACTGACACAATGAGACGGTGCCTCCCCTGAGACGTAGCAGATGTGGTCTCCAGCAGCGGAGCAGCCGGGTGTCCATATTCGGATAGTGATGTCAGGGACTAAGCTGGGCTGTGGAGTCATAAGCCAGACATCCAACTCTGACTCTTCAATTTCCCTGAATCTGACTCCACCAAAATGCACAGACTCCTGCTCCACGACTCTGACTCCACACCCGGGGCTGTGTAATCAGTGAGCCAAACATACGACTCCTCAATTTTCCTGAATCCAACTCCGACTCCACCAAAATGAACACTGACTCAATGACTCCGACTCCACAGCCCTGGTACTAAAATGGTGTATTGAACTTAAAGAACCTAGGAAACACTGGTGTCAATAAGAGGCCCCAGACTGTAGTAAGCCAGACACAGACCAGTAACATGTCTGAGGCCGACATTCAGCCTGGATCTTGATGAGGAGTAGAAGGATCCTGAATGTAGACAACCCTTCCATCATCCTTAGCTTGTGAGCAGCTCCTGGGGAGTCACACTGTGGTACGTTGTGTGGCTCCTGAGGGTTTTTGTGCCTCTCCTCCGGACAGTCCTTCAGTGATTGTCCTTAGGCACTGGCAGACACATACAGAAAGGGGCCCCTGTGCAAGAACAATATATGGGCCTTTTGCAGCCCAATGGGATCATCACTTGCTTTGGAGGTGGAAATGGCCCCCCCAACATCTTGGGCCACTGGCCGGATCGGTTGCACCAATGATTTGTCCTGAGGTCTTCAGATCTCATGTTCTTCACCATGTTCCTATACGACAGAGTTGGACTCGGAGTGATGAGTTGGATGACGTGCTCAGGCCATATTGGATGGATTTCCCCTGTGACAATGGAGCATGGAGATGACCAAGAAAGGCACATGTCAATAAATCGTTCCTTCATTTTCAGGCTTCTCCTGAATTCTTCCAGATCCAAGGTAATCCCAAAACGTTAGAGGAAAGCCTGCAAGGAACACTGAGAGAGGGAAGGGTCTCAGGAGGAAACCTGGCTGCAGAGGGTTAAGTGACTGTCCGGAGTTATCTGTGTGAAGGAACTGTACTGTGTACTGTACTGAAGAACTTGCAAGTAAAACCCGGTGAACCCTGCTAAAGTCTCCTGTGTGTGATTCCCTGCTTGTTGAACTGTTCTTTACATTTTTACACCCTGTCAGGAGCAGCCTGACCCACGGCGGACTCATCCATCTGGCTGCAGCCCCATCCATCCTCCTGGCAGAAGCAAGCAGCAGCGGTGGCCCCATTGACCACAACCCGTGGGTGGCGTCACGATAATCCCTGTAAATACCCCTTTTACTTGTGGGCTTGGGACACGGTCTGGAAGAGGACCGTGGTGATAACCCCCGTGATACCCCGGTCTGGTACCGAGTACCCCGTCCCAGTGGACTCCACACTAGTACAAGGAGAAGGGCCATCCTATTTAGAAGAAGGATCAAAGAGGGATTTACTGCTGCAAGAATTTATTAATTTAGCAAAAACCTTAGAGAGATCCCAGAAAATTCTGTGCCATTACCGCCCTAGACCTCATGGCGGCAACTGAGGTATTGTAAGATGGGGCACAGCAGAAGTCACTGTGTCCTCTGTGGTGTGCACCAGCCATACACCTGCCCCCAACAAGAAGCCAGCACAGCAGGGACCGTTCAACACGACTTTACAGTCATCCAGCACGGAGACGCTTGTACTTGTGAAGTTGCACAACAGGAATACTTTTCCACAATTATGTACAGTGTCTCATCTCGCTGCCATTCCAAGCGTGCTGGAGCTCACGTCTCCGCTGGGCATTAAACCCACTATGTCACAGGCACTCCTCTCTGGAACAAGTGTGGCCTACACTAACTCCAGGGGTTACTACATGTCCTAACACCCACAGTGACAACCACAGGTCCTGATACCCACAGTGCCCACCACAGGTCCTCGCTTCATCAATGCCCACCGCATATCCTGACCCTCACAGTTTCCACAGCAAGTCCTTCCCCCCACTGCCCACCACAGACCTTCACCTCAGAGTGAGCATCAAAGTTTCTCATGCCCACTGCAGGTTCTCGTCCCCACCACAGATTCTTGCACCCTAGTGCCCAATGCAGGTTCTCGTCCCCACTATGTAGGTCCTCGTCCCCACAGAGCCCATCGCAGGTCCTCTTTCCCACAGTGCCCACGCAGGTCCTCGTTCCCACAGTGCCCACGCAAGGTCCTCGTTCCCCACAGACCTTCATCTCAGTACATCATTTCTAAGTCCAATCATAGGTCTCGTCCACCACAGAGCCCATCACAGGTTCTCGTTCCCACATGAGGCCCATCGCAGGTCCTCGTTCCCCACAGTGCCCATCGCAGGTCCTCGTTCCCCACAGTGCCATCGCAGGTCCTCATTCCCAAGTGCCATCGCAGGTACTCTTCCCACAGTGCCATCCAGGTCCTCGTCCCCAAAGAGCCCATCGCAGGTCCTCTTCCCACAGTGCCCATCGCAGGTCCTCGTTCCCACAGTGCCCATCGCAGGTCCTCGTTCCCCACAATGCCCATCGCAGGTCCTTGTCCCCAAAGTGCCCAAGCAGGTCCTCGTTCCCACAAATGCCCATCGCAGGTCCTCGTTCCCACAGTGCCCATCGCAGGTCTCGTTCCCACAATGCCCATCGCAGGTCCTCGTCCCCAAAGTGCCCACGCAGGTCCTCGTTCCCACAGTGCCCATCGCAGGTCCTCGTTCCCACAGTGCCCATCGCAGGTCCTCATTCCCACAGTGCCCATGCAGGTCCTCGTTCCCACCAGTGCCCATCGCAGGTCCTCGTTCCGCACCAATGCCCATCGCAGGCCTCGTCCTCCAGTGCACCCTCGCAGGTCCTCGTTCCCCAGTGCCCATCGCAGGTCCTCGTTCCCACAGTGCCCATCGCAGGTCTCATTCCCACAGTGCCCATCACAGGTCCTCATCCCCACAGAGCCCATCACAGGTCCTCTTCCCCACAGAGCCCATCGCAGGTCCTCGTCCCCACAGTGCCCATCGCAGGTCCTCGTTCCCACAGTGCCCATCGCAGGTCCTCGTTCCCACAGTGCCCATCCAGGTCCTCTTCCCACACAAAGCCCCCACAAACATCGCTTCCTCGTCCCACAGTGCCCATCGCAGGTCCTCGTCCCCACAGTGCCCATCGCAGGTCCTCGTTCCCACAGTGCCCATGCAGGTACCTCTTCCCACAGTGCCCATCACAGGTCCTCGTTCCCCACAGTGCCCATCGCAGGTCCTCGTTCCCACAGGCCCATCGCATGACCTCTTCCCAACAGTGCCCAGCGCAGGTCTCGTCCCCACAGTGCCCAGCCAGGTCCTCGTCCCCACAGTGCCCAGCGCAGGTCCTCGTTCCCACAGTGCCCATCGCAGGCCTCGTTCCCACAGTGCCCAGCGCAGGTCCTCGTCCCACAGTGCCCACCAGGTCCTCGTCCCCACAGTGCGAGCGCAGGTCCTCTCCCCACAGTGCCCATCGCAGGTCTCATCCCCACATTGTCCATCGCAGGTCATCGTCCCCACGGTGCCCATGCTGGTCCTCGTCCCCACAGTGCCACACACCACATTGTCCTCCATCTCTACAGTGCCCATCGCGTCACATTGTCCTACAGTGCCCATCACAGGTCCTTGTCCCCAGTGCCCATCGCAGGTCCATCGTCCCTACAGCGCCCAATGCCAATGTCAATAAAAAAAACATAGACGAGAGCACTGAGCGTACAACATAGACAAGTGCACTGAGCGTACAACATAGATGAACGCACTGAGCGTACAACACAAATGAGCACACTGAGTGTACACAGACAAGCACATGGGTGTACATATAGATGAGTGCACTGAGCATGCAACATAGACGAGAGCACTGAGCGCGCAACACACATGAGCACACTGAGCGTACAACATAGACAAGTGCCCTGAGCGTACAACATAGATGACCGCACTGAACGTGCAACATAGACGAGAGCACTGAACGTACAACATAGACGAGTGCACTGAGCGTACAACATAGACGAGTGCACTGAGCGTACAACATAGACGAGAGCACTGAACTTACAACATAGACGAGTGCACTGAACGTACAACATAGACGAGTGCACTGAGCGTACAACATAGACGAGTGCACTGAGCGTACAACATAGACGAGAGCACTGAACTTACAACATAGACGAGTGCACTGAACGTACAACATAGACGAGAGCACTGAACGTGCAACATAGACGAGAGCACTGAACGTACAACATAGACGAGTGCACTGAGCGTACAACATAGACGAGTGCACTGAGCGTACAACATAGACGAGAGCACTGAACGTACAACATAGACGAGTGCACTGAACGTACAACATAGACGAGTGCACTGAGCGTGCAACATAGATGAGCGCATTGAACGTGCAACATAGACGAGAGCACTGAACGTACAACATAGACGAGTGCACTGAGCGTACAACATAGACGAGAGCACTGAACCTACAACATAGACGAGAGCACTGAGCGTACAACATAGACGAGTGCACTGAGCGTACAACATAGATGAGAGCACTGAGCGTACAACATAGACGAGAGCACTGAACTTACAACATAGACGAGAGCACTGAACGTACAACATAGACGAGTGCACTGAGCGTACAACATTGATGAGAGCACTAAGCGTACAACATAGACGAGAGCACTGAACTTACAACATAGACGAGTGCACTGAGCGTACAACATAGACGAGAGCACTGAGCGTACAACATAGACGAGAGCACTGAGCGTACAACATAGACGAGAGCACTGAGCGTACAACATAGACGAGAGCACTGAGCGTACAACATAGACGAGAGCACTGAGCGTACAACATAGACGAGAGCACTGAGCGTACAACATAGACGAGAGCACTGAACTTACAACATAGACGAGAGCACTGAGCGTACAACATAGATGAGAGCACTGAGCGTACGACATAGACGAGAGCACTGAACTTACAACATAGACGAGAGCACTGAGCGTACAACATAGACGAGTGCACTGAGCGTACAACATAGACGAGAGCACTGAGCGTACAACATAGACGAGAGCACTGAACTTACAACATAGACGAGAGCACTGAGCGTACAACATAGACGAGAGCACTGAGCGTACAACATAGATGAGAGCACTGAGCGTACAACATAGACGAGTGCACTGAGCGTACAACATAGACGAGTGCACTGAGCGTACAACATAGACGAGAGCACTGAGCGTACAACATAGACGAGAGCACTGAACTTACAACATAGACGAGAGCACTGAGCGTACAACATAGATGAGAGCACTGAGCGTACAACATAGATGAGAGCACTGAGCGTACAACATAGACGAGTGCACTGAGCGTACAACATAGACAAGTGCACTGAGCGTACAACATAGACGAGAGCACTGAGCGTACAACATAGATGAGAGCACTGAACTTACAACATAGACGAGAGCACTGAACTTACAACATAGACGAGAGCACTGAGCGTACAACATAGACGAGAGCACTGAACTTACAACATAGACGAGAGCACTGAGCGTACAACATAGACGAGAGCACTGAGCGTACAACATAGACGAGAGCACTGAGCGTACAACATAGACAAGTGCACTGAGCGTACAACATAGACGAGAGCACTGAACCTACAACATAGACGAGAGCACTGAGCGTACAACATAGACGAGTGCACTGAGCGTACAACATAGACAAGTGCACTGAACGTACAACATTGACTAGTGCACTGAACGTACAACATAGACGAGAGCACTGAACTTACAACATTGACTAGAGCACTGAACATACAACATAGACGAGCGCACTGAACTTACAACATAGACGAGAGCACTGAACTTACAACATAGACGAGTGCACTGAGCGTACAACATAGACGAGTTCACTGAACGTACAACATAGACGAGAGCACTGAGCGTACAACATAGACGAGTGCACTGAACGTACAACATAGATGAGAGCACTGAACTTACAACATAGACGAGTGCACTGAACGTACAACATAGACGAGTGCACTGAGCGTACAACATAGACGAGTGCACTGAACCTACAACATAGACGAAAGCACTGAGCGTACAACATAGAAGAGTGCACTGAACGTACAACATAGACGAGTGCACTGAACGTACAACATAGACGAGTGCACTGAGCGTGCAACATAGACGAGCGCACTGAACGTGCAACATAGACGAGAGCACTGAACGTACAACATAGACGAGTGCACTGAACGTACAACATAGACGAGAGCACTGAGCGTACAACATAGACGAGAGCACTGAGCGTACAACATAGACGAGAGCACTGAGCGTACAACATAGACGAGTGCACTGAGCGTACAACATAGACGAGAGCACTGAACGTACAACATAGACGAGAGCACTGAACTTACAACATAGACGAGTGCACTGAACGTACAACATAGACGAGAGCACTGAGCGTACAACATAGACGAGAGCACTGAACTTACAACATAGACGAGAGCACTGAACGTACAACATAGACGAGTGCACTGAACGTACAACATAGACAAGTGCACTGAACGTACAACATTGACTAGTGCACTGAACGTACAACATAGATGAGAGCACTGAACGTACAACATAGACGAGTGCACTGAACGTACAACATAGACGAGAGCACTGAGCGTACAACATAGACGAGAGCACTGAGCGTACAACATAGACAAGTGCACTGAACGTACAACATAGACGAGAGCACTGAACTTACAACATAGACGAGTGCACTGAACGTACAACATAGACGAGTGCACTGAAAGTACAACATAGACGAGAGCACTGAACCTACAACATAGACGAGTGCACTGAAAGTACAACATAGACGAGAGCACTGAGCGTACAACATAGACGAGTGCACTGAGCGTACAACATAGACAAGTGCACTGAGCGTACAACATAGACAAGTGCACTGAGCGTACAACATAGACAAGTGCACTGAACGTACAACATTGACTAGTGCACTGAACGTACAACATAGACGAGAGCACTGAACTTACAACATAGACGAGAGCACTGAACTTACAACATAGACGAGTGCACTGAACGTACAACATAGACGAGTTCACTGAACGTACAACATAGACGAGAGCACTGAACTTACAACATAGACGAGAGCACTGAGCGTACAACATAGACGAGTGCACTGAACGTACAACATAGACGAGTGCACTGAACGTACAACATAGACGAGTTCACTGAACGTACAACATAGACGAGAGCACTGAACTTACAACATAGACGAGAGCACTGAGCGTACAACATAGACGAGTGCACTGAACGTACAACATTGACTAGTGCACTGAACGTACAACATAGACGAGAGCACTGAACTTACAACATAGACGAGAGCACTGAACGTACAACATAGACGAGTGCACTGAGCGTACAACATAGACGAGTGCACTGAACCTACAACATAGACGAAAGCACTGAGCGTACAACATAGAAGAGTGCACTGAACGTACAACATAGACGAGTGCACTGAGCGTGCAACATAGATGAGCGCACTGAACGTACAACATAGACGAGAGCACTGAGCGTACAACATAGACGAGAGCACTGAGCGTACAACATAGACGAGTGCACTGAGCGTACAACATAGACGAGTGCACTGAACGTACAACATAGACGAGTGCACTGAACGTACAACATAGACGAGAGCACTGAACATACAACATAGACGAGAGCACTGAGCATACAACATAGACGAGAGCACTGAGCGTACAACATAGACGAGAGCACTGAACATACAACATAGACGAGTGCACTGAGCGTACAACATAGACGAGGGCACTGAACGTACAACATTGACTAGTGCACTGAACGTACAACATAGACGAGAGCACTGAACTTACAACATAGACAAGTGCACTGAACGTACAACATAGACGAGAGCACTGAGCGTACAACATAGACGAGAGCACTGAACTTACAACATAGACGAGAGCACTGAGCGTACAACATAGACGAGTGCACTGAACGTACAACATAGACAAGTGCACTGAACGTACAACATTGACTAGTGCACTGAACGTACAACATAGATGAGAGCACTGAACGTACAACATAGACGAGTGCACTGAACGTACAACATAGACGAGAGCACTGAGCGTACAACATAGACGAGAGCACTGAGCGTACAACATAGACGAGAGCACTGAGCGTACAACATAGACAAGTGCACTGAACGTACAACATAGACGAGAGCACTGAACTTACAACATAGACGAGTGCACTGAACGTACAACATAGACGAGTGCACTGAAAGTACAACATAGACGAGAAGCACTGAGCATACAACATAGACGAGAGCACTGAGCGTACAACATAGACGAGCGCACCGAGCGTACAACATAGACGAGCACACTGAGCGTACAACATAGACGAGAGCACTGAGCATACAACATAGACGAGAGCACTGAGCGTACAACATAGACGAGAGCACTGAGCGTACAACATAGACGAGAGCACTGAGCGTACAACATAGACAAGTGCACTGAACGTACAACATTGACTAGTGAAATCCCATGTGCAACTCTGTGTTATGTAACATTTCAGTGTTTTCTGGAGGTCCGACACGGGTATGTAGTGATCCTATGAGACCATTTCTATTGAACCTACCACTCCGATTGGCTGACACAGCTGCGTTGCCACCAAGCCACCAATCACTGCAGACGGGGCGCGGAAAACAGCACGCACAAGCACGCCTTTGGGATTGATTCCAGAATGTCTGAGCTCACTTTCTACATCGCTATCGCCCTGTCACACACCACGATGCGCTGAAATCGCCTGGTGGATATCGCCTGATTTCTCTGCAGTGCAGGGCACTCAGGCGACGCTCCACAAGCGATTTCTCGCTATAGAATCGCACAGTCACACGTCACTACGCACAGGCAATGTGGTTTCCACATCACCGAATTCGGGAATTGCCAGCGATCTCGCTGGCGATATGGAGGCGTGTGACGGTACCTTAACGATCGAATTAGAATTGTATGCAAGAACCTTTTGTAGTTCTATGAGGATCCTTGAATCAGGGACTGAATGCACTCTCCTGAAAGGGGCGCTGAATGCAGCTGTAGCCTGAATACCGCAGGAGGACTTGTACCAGCGATTGTGGAGTGTGCATTGAGTGACTGATCTATTCATTGGATTGAGTGACTGAGATATTGTCAAAAGTTCTGATGAAATAGCTGGTCATTCCTCTGATGTGTAGGATATACCAGGACATTATGGCGGCAGTGTTCCCATTCCTCTGATGTGTAGGGATATACCAGGACATTATGGCGGCAGTGTCCCCCATTCCTCTGATGTGTGGGGATATACCTGGTCATTATGGTGGCAGTGCTCCACATTGCTCTGATACGGGGATATACCAGGTCATCATGGTGGTAGTGCCCATGTTTCTCTCATGTGGTGGATATACAGGTCATTATGGTGGTAGTGCTCCACATTGCTCTGATGTGTGGGGATATACAGGGTCATTATGGTGCAGTGCTCCACATTGCTCTGGTACAGGGATATACCTGGTCATTATGGTGGCAGTTCTCCACATTGCTCTGATGTGTGGGGATATACCGGGTCATCATGGTGGTAGTGCTCCACGTTTCTCTCATGTGGTGGATATACCTGGTCATTATGGCGGCAGTGCTCCACATTGCTCTGATACAGGGATATACAGGGTCATTATGGTGGCAGTGCTCCACATTCTCTGATGTGTGGGGATATACAGGGTCATTATGGTGGTAGTGCTCCACATTCCTCTGATACAGGGATATACAGGGACATTATGGTGGTAGTGTTCCCCATTCCTCTGATGTGTGGGGATATACAGGGTCATTATGGTGGCAGTGCTCCACATTCCTCTGATGTGTGGGGATATACAGGGTCATTATGGTGGTTAGTGCTCCACATTCCTCTGATGTGTGGGGATATACAGGGTCATTATGGTGGTAGTGCTCCACATTGCTCTGATACAGGGATATACCGGGTCATTATGGTGGTAGTGCTCCACATTCCTCTGATGTGTGGGGATATACAGGGTCATTATGGTGGTAGTGCTCCACATTGCTCTGATGTGTGGGGATATACAGGGTCATTATGGTGGTAGTGCTCCACATTGCTCTGATGTGTGGGGATATACAGGGTCATTATGGTGGCAGTGCTCCACATTGCTCTGATGTGTGGGGATATACAGGGTCATTATGGTGGTAGTGCTCCACATTGCTCTGATGTGTGGGGATTTTACAGGGTCATTATGGTGGTAGTGCTCCACATTGCTCTGATGTGTGGGGATATACAGGGTCATTATGGTGGTAGTGCTCCACATTGCTCTGATGTGTGGGGATATAACAGGACATTATGGTGGTAGTGCTCCACATTGCTCTGATACAGGATATACCGGTCATTATGGTGGCAGTGCTCCCACATTCCTCTGATGTGTGGGGATATACAGGGTCATTTTGGTGGCAGTGCTCCACATTCCTCTGATGTGTGGGGATATACAGGGTCATTATGGTGGTAGTGCTCACATTCCTCTGATGTGTGGGATATACAGGGTCATTATGGTGGTAGTGCTCCACATTGCTCTGATACAGGGATATAAACCGGGTCATTATGGTGGGTAGTGCTCCACATTCCTCTGATGTGTGGGGATATACAGGGTCATTATGGTGGTAGTGCTCCACATTGCTCTGATGTGGGGATATACAGGGACATTATGGTGGTAGTGCTCCACATTGCTCTGATACAGGATATACCGGGTCATTATGGTGGCAGTGCTCCACATTCCTCTGATGTGTGGGGATATACAGGTATTATGGTGGTAGTGCTCCACATTGCTCTGAGTGTGGGGATATACAGGGTCATTATGGTGGCAGTGCTCCACATTGCTCTGATACAGGGATATACCTGGTCATTATGGTGGCAGTGCTCCACATTCCTCTGATGTGTGGGGATATACAGGGTCATTATGGTGGCAGTGCTCCACATTCCTCTGATGTGTGGGGATATACCTGGTCATTATGGTGGCAGTGCTCCACATTGCTCTGATACAGGGATGTACCTGGTCATTATGGTGGCAGTGCTCCACATTGCTCTGATACAGGGATATACAGGGTCATTATGGTGGCAGTGCTCCACATTCCTCTGATGTGTGGGGATATACAGGGTCATTATGGTGGCAGTGCTCCACATTCCTCTGATGTGTGGGGATATACAGGGTCATTATGGTGGCAGTTCTCCACATTCCTCTGATGTGTGGGGATATACTGGGTCATCATGGTGGTAGTGCTCCACGTTTCTCTCATGTGGTGGATATACAGGGTCATTATGGCGGCAGTGCTCCACATTGCTCTGATGTGTGGGGATATACAGGGACATTATGGTGGTAGTGCTCCACATTGCTCTGATACAGGGATATACAGGGTCATTATGGTGGCAGTGCTCCACATTCCTCTGATGTGTGGGGATATACAGGGTCATTATGGTGGTAGTGCTCCACATTCCTTTGATGTGTGGGGATATACAGGGTCATTATGGTGGTAGTGCTCCACATTGCTCTGATGTGTGGGGATATACAGGGACATTATGGTGGTAGTGCTCCACATTCCTCTGATACAGGGATATACAGGGTCATTATGGTGGTAGTGCTCCACATTCCTCTGATGTGTGGGGATATACAGGGTCATTATGGTGGTAGTGCTCCACATTCCTCTGATGTGTGGGGATATACAGGGTCATTATGGTGGTAGTGCTCCACATTGCTCTGATACAGGGATATACCGGGTCATTATGGTGGCAGTGCCCCCCATTCCTCTGATGTGTGGGGATATACCTGGTCATTATGGCAGCAGTGCCCCCCATTCCTCTGATGTGTGGGGATATACTGGGTCATCATGGTGGTAGTGCTCCACGTTTCTCTCGTGGTGGATATACAGGGTCATTATGGCGGCAGTTCTCCACATTGCTCTGATACAGGGATATACAGGGTCATTATGGTGGCAGTGCTCCACATTCCTCTGATGTGTGGGGATATACCTGGTCATCATGGTGGCAGTGCTCCACATTGCTCTGATACGGGGATATACAGGGTCATTATGGCAGCAGTGCCCCACGTTTCTCTCATGTGGCGGATATACAGGGTCATTATGGTGGCAGTGCCCCTGTTCCTCTGATACGGGGATATACCAGGTCATCATGGTGGTAGTGCCCCACGTTTCTCTCATGTGGTAGATATACAGGGTCATTATGGCAGCAGTGCCCCCCATTCCTCTGATTTGTGGGGATATACCTGGTCATCATGGTGGTAGTGCTCCACATTGCTCTGATACGGGGATATACCAGGTCATCATGGTGGTAGTGCCCCACGTTTCTCTCATGTGGCGGATATACAGGGTCATTATGGTGGCAGTGCCCCCTGTTCCTCTGATGTGGGGGATATATTGGGTCACTATGGTGCCCCACATTGCTCTGATGTGGGGGAGATACCGGGTCATAGTTGCTCTGGTGTGGTGGAGATACCGGGTCATTATGGCAGCAATGCCCCACATTCCTCTGCAGAATATAGAACAGGATATATCTCTCACTCAGGCCTCACCCTACAAGATCGCTCAGGTTAGGTGGGAACATGGATGCCACTTAGTAAAACAAACAACAAGTGGAGGACGTGCATAGCCACAGACAGGGCCCTGTCAGCTGCACCTGGGCTCAGAGTGTAGTCGGTGTGGAGACCCGGGGGTCAGTGAGTGCTCTCTCTTCGTCCAATGGCCCAGCCGCCTTTAGAAAGACCGCATGGACCAGGGCTCATCCCAACTGAATGCCCAAACTCCTTACCCGTGGGCGAAACACTACTCAGACAACACAGGGTGAGGGAACCACACATTGGTAAGACTTTATTGGATCCCCAACAGTCAAAGGCATACAACACATAACCAAGCAAAACACACAATAAAACAGGCAACAGAGTCTTACCCTTCCGCTGGCTCACTAGGGATTAGTGTATTTGTGCCTTGGGGCTTCCAAGGACACTTACTCCAATCCAGCAGCATGTCACGAGCTTACATGGCGCTGACCTTGCTGGATGCTGCTGTGTATGTGTTTGTCTTTAAGAGCTGCTTGGTTGATAGTTGTGAAGGTCCTGGCCTCCTGTGTTGGGCTCCAGAACTGCATTCACTATTAGGTTCAACTGCTGGTTGAGGGGTTAATGTGTGACTCACCTGAACTCCCCTCCCCTAGCCTTTAAGTAGCCTCTCCTTCCACCAGGTGGTGCTGCTGGTAGAGTTTCTCTCTATGCCTGGAAGCCGTGCTGTGCAGTCTTGTGTGTGAGTGGCTGAGGTCCTTTGGATTTGTTGTATCCCGGTTCTTTGGAGGGAGATGAGGGCGGAATAGTGCAGGGCTGGTGGAGGAGGTTAGGGAGAGGCTGCAGGCCCGAACCTTCTCACCATCAAAGATACCTTCGGGGTCAGGGCCAGTCAGGGTTCCTAGACTAGGGTCAGACTAGTCTTCCCTGGTCACCCTGCCCGTAACTGCCATACCCTTATCATTATTCCCTACACCGTGCCACTGCATCCCACGTTTGGGGGGCACCCAATGAAAAAGCGTAGGAAGCTAACCGACCATAGCAATGTCTGTAGCCAGGTGACCAAATTGTCCCAACCTGGGTTTCTTCCTTATGTAGTCTCTAATATTTCATCTGAATCCTAGGCTGAGCTCCTGCAGAAAATAATTCAGTCTTGGTGCTCCTCCAATTGGACCCACAGCTCCTAGATTGCGGCCATAGAAAGTAGGAAACACAATGTTATCCTGACAGCCGGAATTGAAATTCCTAGGCTGAGGTTATCCATCAGGGACCACAGTCCTAGATTAACGCCATCTAGTATATGAAGATGCGATGTGAACCACCAGTCGGGGCTGAAGTCCCTAGATTGAGGCCAAAAAGTAGATGAACCCCAGGTGAATGGGAACAAGTCATTTTTATAACCTGAGCCTATATCTGTGGGTATATTGTGTTCTTCTAGGATTGGTTGTACAAGGCTGCTCTCTTATTGGATCTATTTCATTCTGACTGGATAATGTTAATTTAATGGAAGTGGAGAAAAAGGGACTGAGGCTATTTACATTTATTCTGCAATCCACAAAATAAGACAATGGCGGCTTAGGTAATTTACATTAAATTAGCAATGCACAACCTAATACAATGGAATCTCCGAGGAGTCTGGCAGAAACAGTAACTTACGTATCATAAGTTAACAAACAAAAGACCAACATGTCTGGCTAATTTAAGAAACTTATTGAAAAAATCTGTGCTGTCACAGTCAACTGCACATATTTTTCATAGTTCGGTGCGAGGACACGGGAGGAGGTCCATGTTCTTACTCTCCGGTGATGTAGTTCCTGGTTGGTGTCGATATTTTGACCTGTAATGACCAGTCTCTTTGCATTAATCCTGTCCCTGTTTGGTTCCAGGTTCGGTGAGCAGCCAGGATGATGCTGAGTCCAGAGCAGGTGGATTCGGACCAACCATCAGTGCAGTCAGAATCGGACTCGGCGGTCAGCGAGGTGAAGGAGGGCAGTGTGTCTGAGGCGGAGGGTGAAGGTCGCAGGACTCTGGGTCTCCCACCTCAATTAAGTCGTGAGGAGAAGAGAAGAAGAAGACGAGCCACCGCAAAATATAGATCTGCGCATGCAACCAGAGAGCGCATCCGCGTGGAGGCCTTCAATGTGGCATTTGCCGAACTTCGACACCTCTTGCCGACCCTGCCGCCTGACAAGAAGCTGTCAAAGATTGAGATCCTGCGGCTGGCAATCTGCTACATCTCCTACCTCAACCATGTGCTGGATGTCTAGAGGCCATGCCAAGAAGAGCTGCAGGAACGCCACTGGGCGGCCATGATGGACTTCGTCGGGTGGGGAGGAGAAGAACCACATGCTGGTCAGCCAGCAGTGGTGGTTCCTGTCCTGTGTGGTTGTGACCGCCAGGGTCGGAGAAGTTAACCCCTTGTGTTGTGAGGGTGGCTCAGCCGGTGTCAGTGAGTAGCTGTAGACGACAGTACAAGCGATGTGCATTCATACTATAATACCTAGATTATTGGACCAAAGGTGACCGTGTGTGGTAGAGACCTCGTGTGTGTTCTGTGTAGAGTAACGGCGCCACGTGATGGCTGTCCAGTGTATTATATGATTATATTTCTACGTTCCATACCTTAGATCTGTCGCACTGTGTGTATGATACGGGACAGCACAAGCTTTCTGCCTTATTAACCCATATATCGCTGGGTGGTGGCAGATCTGCAGGTCCGGGCCGGGGTCTGCTGATTGCACAACCCACATCCATCTACAGAAGCACAATAGATACATGGTATACGATCTTCTTTATTGGAGCTGTAGACCCTGAAATTTCAAGACTCCTCCACTGCTTTAAGGTCTCCCCTACGTCACACTTGCAGGCCTCTGGGGCGCTATGCTATGGGGTGCTGTTTGTTAGGATCCTCTGTGATCTTATGAAGGCTGACAAGCTTAATCTTTACATTTGTATGACCTCCAATTCTCCATTTCAAGGATCCGCCATATGGCGCCCCATACCTCGCGTCATAGAGGAGGTGAAGCTGCGGTAACTCTGGGGACCCTCGGGCCCACGCGAGGTGGGCACATATCAGTGTTCAGGCATCTGCTCGTCAACCATTACAGAATCATGAAAAGGCGAGCTCCACACCAGTTCTAATGGTGTTTTTTGCTGAACACCCCAATACTTTATCACCTCTTATAGGGAACCGTTGGACGATTCATCCTGCAGAACCAAGGGTGTCGGGAGTCAGTGCCAGTCTGCGCCAAGGGTAGTCAAATGTGTTTTTCTCTGAAACACCGGCAGGGACTATAGTAAGAGACAAGACTAGTCCGGCGCAACCCCCGGCTGACTTCTCCCCGCACCCCTCTAGTGTAGTCACAGGACTCTCTTACATGTGTGTATGGGGAAAGAGATGGAAAACACTTGGAGGGTGCTGAGAGGAGCAGGCCAGCGGACTATACAGAGAAAAAAAGACTAGACTGGCACCAGAGGGGGTCTGAAAAAACATGCATGGCTGCCATATTGTGGCCTGGCACTAAATCATACTACCCATGGTCTGGACAGGATGACTCAATATAATAACAGTGCCCCCAGCTCATCTGTGTGTCCCCAGCTCCTCTGATGTGTGCCACTCGTTCCTCTGATGTGTGTCCCCAACTCCTCTGATGTGTGCCCCTCGATCCTCAGATGTGTGCCCTCCACTCCTCTGATGTGTGCCCCTCGATCCTCTGACGTGTGCCCTCCACTCCTCTGATGTGTGCCCCTCGATCCTCTGATGCGTGCCCCTCAATTCTCTGATGTGTGCCCCTTGCTCCTCTGATGTGTGACCCTGATTCCTCTGATGTGTGCCCCTCGATCCTCTGATGTGTGCCCTCCACTCCTCTGATGTGCGCCCCTCGATCCTCTGAAGTGTGTCCCTCATTCCTCTGATGTGTGCCCCTCGTTCCTCTGATGTGTGCCCCTCGATCCTCTGATGTGTGCCCCTCGATCCTCTGATGTGTGCCTCTCGATCCTCTGATGTGTGCCCCTCAATTCTCTGATGTGTGCCCCTCGTTCCTCTGATGTGTGCCCCTCGTTCCTCTGATGTGTGCCCCTAAATTCTCTGATGTGTGCCCCTTGTTCCTCTGATGTGTGCCCCTCGTTCCTCTGATGTGTGCCCCTCGTTCCTCTGATGTGTGCCCCTCGTTCCTCTGATGTGTGCCCCTCGATTCTCTGATGTGTGCCCCTCGTTCCTCTGATGTGTGCCCCTCAATTCTCTGATGTGTGCCCCTCGTTCCTCTGATGTGTGCCCCTCAATTCTCTGATGTGTGCCCCTCGTTCCTCTAATGTGTGCCCCTCGTTCCTCTGATGTGTGCCCCTCATTCCTCTGATGTGTGCCTCTTGTTCCTCTGATGTGTGCCCCTCGATCCTCTGATGTGTGCCCCTCGATCCTCTGATGTGTTACCCTGATTCCTCTGATGTGTGCCCCTCGTTCCTCTGATGTGTGCCCCTCGTTCCTCTGATGTGTGCTCCTCAATCCTCTGATGTATGCCTCTCGTTCCTCTGATGTGTGCCCCTCGTTCCTCTGATGTGTGCCCCTCGATCCTCTGATGTGTGCCCCTCGATCCTCTGATGTGTGCCCCTCGTTCCTCTGATGAGTGCCCCTCAATCCTCTGATGTATGCCTCTCGTTCCTCTGATGTGTGCCCCTCGTTCCTCTGATGTGTGCCCCTCGATCCTCTGATGTGTGCCCCTCGATCCTCTGATGTGTGCCCCTCGATCCTCTGATGTGTGCCCCTCGATCCTCTGATGTGTGCTCACAGCTCCTCTGATGTGTGGTGGAGATACTGGGTCATTATGGTGGTTGGTGGGCTGTTCTGACCCCCATTTCCTCATGATCAGTGACTGGACTCATACATGATATAGAATTCTTATCCAAAGATTTGTGGGTTTCAGGGTCGGTGACTTTTTTGGACGATGCAATATTTTGTAGTGAATCTGTTCCCCCATTTCTACCTGATGCCTTTTATTACCAACCTTCATTAGAAAGACGTCGTCAATAAATCTTTTCTGCATATGATCTGCCTCCGTTCACTGTGTCCTGTGTGAGTGATTGGCTCCAGTAGGAAATGGGTAACTATAATCTGGTATTATTCATGTAACAGCACCACAGTCTTCTGTGACCAATACATAGTGGATTGATCACCTATGGGTTCTCTGAATAGATCATAAGAAAGTATGTGGCTGTAGGGGGATCTGTCAGCAGTCCTATGTAGGCAAAGCCTCTCTTAGTCCAGGACCATACTGCTTGCAAGTAAAAATCGTAGAAAGAAAACACCGTGCTCATGTGTTATGAGTCCGGAGCCTTAAGGAGAGCGCATACCTTCATACACCTGTATACACAACAGCCTGTGCCTCCTCAAGCTCACCAAAATGAATACACTGGGCCCATGGCGTCTATGTGCCTTCACTGCTATTAGTAGCCAATGACCCTATATTTTTGTGCTGCCATCACGGTCATAAGGGCCGGGGTACTCAACCATCCGGGGGTCAAACAGATCTGGACATTACAGTGGCGGTCCCCAGAGGTTGTGTTCCTGGTCAGACATGTTAAGGGGTTATTTACAGGGGAAATAGTAGATTGTGATTTCAACTGACCATAGGTTGCCAGGGGCTGCTGTGGGGGCTTCCAAGGGGAGATGGTAGGGAAGCCAGGTGGTAGGCCCTCTCCAGCCAGGGCAGAGATCCATTGAAAGGTGTAGAGGGATGGATGGGATGGTGGGTAGGAGAAGGATGAGGGCATTGGTGCAAGATGATGCAGGAAGGATCAGACAACACACAGTCTTTGTGGTTCTTACCCTTTACTTGAAGTTGAGAATTACAACTCAGCTGGGGTATGATGTCCACCAGGAGCACAGCCTGGCCAGCCCAGAGATAATTGGAATCCACCTTGCTGAGACAAAGGGTATATGGCCTTCCAGCTGCCTTTTCCCGTGCTGACTCTTGCTACCCCTTTCCTATCCTAAGAATCTGTGGTTGCCACTACCTGCCTGGCAGGTAGCTGCGGGTCCTGCGAGTGATAGCGTCAGTCCTCTGGCCCTATATAGCCCCGTTAGCCTCGAGAAGGTCCACAAAGTGAGTCACTGTATTTGAAGCCCAGTGACCTCTAGCTTTACGACCGGTCCTGAAGTATCCCTGATCGAGTTGGGGACTGGTACCCCTCCTGCAGCTAGTTTTTCTGCCCAGCTTCAACAGATGATAGCAGATTTGTCTCTCCAAGCCTTTGGCCTAGCACTTCACTCCATGCTGTCTCTGAAGCTGCCTAGACCAGACTAGAACTCTCCTTCTTGCCACCCACCCCTAACCTAACTCCTCCCTCCAGCCAGGATGTGGGGACTGCCCTATAGGTAGGTCTCTTCCACCCAGCGCTCTCTTCCTGGACTGAAGTTTAGCTGTGTTGGGTGTATTTGGGGGTCTCAGCAAAATGTCCTCCACTTACCTGCAGGCATGATATCACACATAGGAATACTTGTAGTACCATTTGTGGCAGCTTGACTGCAGGGTCACCACACTGCTTTGGATCTTGAAAGCACAGTCCTGTATAAAGGGCGGTGTGAAGATGTGAAGTTGTGGGTTGTAATAATCACCATAGGCAGGAAAACGATGCAATACGTTTTAAAGTTTTATTTGTATGTGTACATGGTATTACAGGAACTCCAGAGGATCCCAAGCCAACCAACAGCCTTGGGCAAAGATAAGTACACCCACCCCCTTAACCATATGTTCATTCATTTAAAAAATAAAAGTTAAGTCTCCATCCAGTCTGCAGAGGTGTGTACCCCGGAGGACCCCGCAGAGCGAAACAAAAACACAATTCCCTCACTAGATGCAGGACAATGAATGTTAATGTAGGCATGATTGCGTTATGTCCATGGAGGCTGACTAGGATGACACACTGTTACAATCCCTTCCCTCCTTCCAATTGTGTACAGACAAATGACCTTAAAACTGACAAGCAAATCTCCAATAAAAGACAAAAATAATATCAAAATAATCAGAGCTCTGTGCTGTAAATAGTCCGTTCTACGTCCATTGGTCCAATAATCTTTAGTTCATGGCCAACTCCTCATTGGCGGTATATTATAGGACTAGTCAAAACCTTTACAGGTGGCATCGATGTGTCAGGGAACACACATTATGGCATATTTTCCCAGATTCAAGGCAGCCTGGTCCAGGGATGTCCCATTCTTCAGCTACCTGACCATTGTGATTGGCTGCAGTGGTCCGGTGACTGCAAAGGTGTAATGCCAAGCCATACCCGGTGACTGAAGAACAGGACTCCATACGTCTGGAGTGGCCATATAGGTGACAGTGTGCGAACGCTCAGGACCGGATTATCCATGATACATCCATACTTCTGTTTCTGTTGGAAACGGACACCCAATGTACGATAATAGATCTGCTGTTGTCTGCCTCCATTTATTTCATGCCCCCCCTCAGATCCCTCACTCCCATCAGCAATTCCTCAAGACCTTCTCCCTGGTGAGGACACCACTCACCCAGACGGGTGTGAACTCTGAAGGCCAGAGCCCTCTTCTCCTCCGCTCCACCACCCAAGTTCTCTTTGACCATTTTTTCTTGAGGAGATCTCCTCAGATCCATTTGGTGCAGTTCTCTCTTAGTGATCTAGAGAAAGCAAGATTATCTTGGCCACGAGACACTCTTCTGTCTCTGACCACGAGTTTCTGATGGTGGTACTGCATCTGCTGCTGGGTGCTGAATGGCCGATCATTGTCTTCAGGGCTTAGGAAAACCTTCAATCAACTATATTTGAATCATGTCAAGCATGGTGGACACTCCTCTTCTTCTCCAAATTGTACCCTCCCAGACGAAGCATGGGTTCACCTTCTGAGGATCAAGCGCGTGTGACTCCAGCTGTATCCTTGCAGTGACCAGTGAGAATCCTCCAGGCAGGCCATGTCTACCTCAGAGGTGTCACGGGCCCATATTTCTGTTCTCACTATTATAGTGTGAGAGATGAATGAGCTCCTTCTCCGGCCTGTTGGTGGCCTGATTGGAGAAAGGACATTAAATGTCCAGCCCAGGTCCTGGGGGTACTCGGATCACTCAGGCGCGGTCTCTGAGGGAAGTCACGGGTAGCGGTGCCTGAGGCCGTGGGATACAGATAAAAGATGGGTAGAGAGAAAATAATGAAATGTCTGTCGTGACGCCACCTGTAGGGTTCCGGTGAAGGCCTCCGGGGTGATGGGCAGAATCTATAGCTAATGTCTCTTCTTCTTGAGGTCCAGGCCGAGGTGTCGGCTGTAATGAAGCTCTGCAGAGATTGCCAGGAGCTTGTGATCCGCTGCCAAACATCGAAGGCCCAGACTTGTGAGATAACGTCTGCCCTCCACTCCCCAAGGCTTAGAGTCACTTGCGTTATGCCGGCTCCTCACATTATTGCGCCATCCCGGACTGATCAGCCTGGATCCTTTCTGTCCAATTCCTGCAGATCCACATCTTCTCTTCTCCATCCCTCGGACATTAAAAGTTTGCGTCAATAACGCCACTTTTGAATCGTCAGTGAATCTCTATCAACCTAATGTACAAGGAAGACCACAGGGTATACAGAGGTGTAATCTGAAGGAGATTCCCTTGTCTCATCCCCTGTGGTCCCTCGGTGCCCCTATGAGGGGGGTTACTGTATGCATTTTGTACTCATGGGGGTCTTCACAGCTGCAGCTTACTGCCTGCAGGATGTCCACCTCGACCTTGGACCTCTGCCATCCTGCACCTCTAACCTGGGCCATGATCCTCGATACATCCCTTCTCTTCCTTTGGATTTTGTGCCTGGTTCCTGTTGTTCTCCTCCTGCTCTCCTGTGCCTCTTACCTGTGCCATGGTCCTGGATAGTTTCCTGCTGTTTCTTTGGGTTTTGTGCCTGGTTCCTGTTATTCTCCTCCTGCTCTCCTGCGCCTCTAACCTGGGCCATGGTCCTAGATACCTTCATGCTCTTCCTTTGGGCTTTGTGCCTGGTTCCTGTTGTTCTCCTCCTGCTCTCCTGCGCCTCTTACCTGGGCCATGATCCTGGATAGTTTCCTGCTGTTTCTTTGTATTTTTCGCCTGGTTCCTGTTGTTCTCCTCCTGCTCTCCTGCGCCTCTTACCTGGGCCATGATCCTGGATAGTTTCCTGTTGCTTCTTTGGATTTTTCGCCTGGTTCCTATCATTCTCCTCCTGCTCTCCTGCGCCTTTTACCTGTGCCATGATCCTGTATATCTCCCTGCTTTTCCTTTGGATTTTTCGCCTGGTTCCTGTTGTTCTCCTCCTGCTCTCCTGCGCCTCTTACCTGTGCCATGATCCTGTATATCTCCCTGCTTTTCCTTTGGATTTTTCGCCTGGTTCCTGTTGTTCTCCTCCTGCTCTCCTGCGCCTCTTACCTGTGCCATGGTCCTGGATAGTTTCCTGCTGTTCCTTTGGATTTTTCGCCTGGTTCCTGTTGTTCTCCTCCTGCTCTCCTGCGCCTCTTACCTGTGCCATGATCCTGGATATCTCCCTGCTTTTCCTTTGGATTTTTCGCCTGGTTCCTGTTGTTCTCCTCCTGCTCTCCTGCGCCTTTTACCTGTGCCATGATCCTGTATATCTCCCTGCTTTTCCTTTGGATTTTTCGCCTGGTTCCTGTTGTTCTCCTCCTGCTCTCCTGCGCCTCTTACCTGTGCCATGATCCTGTATATCTCCCTGCTTTTCCTTTGGATTTTTCGCCTGGTTCCTGTTGTTCTCCTCCTGCTCTCCTGCGCCTCTTACCTGTGCCATGGTCCTGGATAGTTTCCTGCTGTTCCTTTGGATTTTTCGCCTGGTTCCTGTTGTTCTCCTCCTGCTCTCCTGCGCCTCTTACCTGTGCCATGATCCTGGATATCTCCCTGCTTTTCCTTTGGATTTTTCGCCTGGTTCCTGTTGTTCTCCTCCTGCTCTCCTGCGCCTTTTACCTGTGCCATGATCCTGGATATCTCCCCGCTTTTCCTTTGGATTTTTCGCCTGGTTCCTGTTGTTCTCCTCCTGCTCTCCTGCGCCTCTCACCTGTGCCAAGATCCTGGATATCTCCCTACTTTTCCTTTGCATTTTTCGACTGGTTCCTGTCGTTCTCCTCCTGGTTTTAACCCCCTTAAGTCGTAACTGCGCTGTTGTCTCATTTTCTGACCTATGACATCCCAACCACTGTCCTGATGACAACCCCCCACAGTTGACTACACTACTACTATAGCAGTGCTTCTGCCACCAATGCAGAGCACGGCCTTCCTACTCAAAGGCCAACATGTCCCTCAGCCTCCGCACCCAGAGTGGGCACCTCTAGTAAGTGAAAGGGCTCTGACAATCTTCCAGATGTGACATAGAAGCTGGTTGTCAGCAATATTTTATATCCAATAATGTCAGTACAGGGGGACGGAGCTGTGATGTCCCCTCACCCTGCTCAGGTGTGTGCAGAGCTGGGGAGATGGGAAAGTCACAAAAGTGGCCAGCAGCACAGAGTATTTCAGGAGAGGGTATTATTTAATTTGTACTAGGGTGGAGGGCATCCCCTGGAGACCCTGCTGTATAGTAATGTGGGGCGAGCCGGGCTCGATGAAGTGCTTCTGACCCGTCACCTCCCGGCTAATCCTGCCTCTATTTATAGCCCTGAAACAACTGTCTCCTAAAAATGGAGAGGGGAGAGGGGGAGCGTCGCTATGTAAGGTGGGCACCAGTGCCAGGCTCTGCACAAAGCCACGGAGCTCGCTGCCCTCCATGCACGCCTTCAGTCTGCTGTTGTGCGGGGCCCTTCTCGCCCTTTGTGGGGCTGAAGAGGGGCTGCACTTCCCATCCTATGATGGAAAGGACCGAGTCCTGGAGCTGAGCGATAGGAACTACCGGCAGCTCATGAAGAAGTACGAGGTCTTCTGTGTATTCTTGAGGGAGAGCCCGGCCGCCGGGGACAAGACAGCGCAGAGGCAGGCGCACATGACAGAGCTGGTGCTGGAGGTGAGTGCCCCCCGCTCACGGTCCCACCACAGGCTGCACTGATACCAGGGTGAACTATCTTCACTGCCCACTCCCTGTACATGGTGGAGCTGGAGGTGAGTGTCCCCTACACAGTACAACCACAGGCTGCAGTGATACCAGGGGGAACCATCTTCACTACTCGCTCCGTATATGACGCACCCCGTGGAGGTCGTGGGGTACTCAGAGCCGGGTCCTCTCCCTCACTTTTTCTGGCGATGTCGTCTGGGGGGAGATTGGGAGTCTTTGGGATATCATGGTGGCATGACCCGGTCCATGGCCCCAGAGTGGTCAATAAAAAAAAGGAATAAGGATAATAGGGGATTTATGGATTTTGGGGTTGGTTGTCGTGACACCACCCGTAGTATGTGGCTAATCATGGCCGCCGCTGCAGTCCTGGACCTCTGGGGATGATGCAATGGTAGCTATGATAGTGTCGTTCCCCATGGGTGGAGCGAGTCCACAAGGCATCTGGAGTAGGGGTTATTAGGATTTTGGTGGGCCAGCGGGGCTGATCTGGCTGCAGGGAAGGATCAGAGTGGCTCACATACAGGGCCCTGCGGCCTGCGCGGGTTATCAGTCTATCGCTCCTCAGGCGGGTAATGAATAGTCTTACACACAGTTCTGAGTTCCATCCCGGTTTGCTTAGCTTTTCTCTGCTGGCTCCACAGGGTACAGATCTGGTTCAGTTGCAGTCCGGATAGTACTCATCAACCAGGATAGCTCGTCCAGGACACCCCCTTCATGTTTCTTCATTTTCAGGTTCTCTTCCTCAGCGCTGCCCGCTCACCTAACCCCTACACGTGCCTCCACACATAGTGCCCCAATCCAGCAGCCACAGGTCCTGTCGGGCGACTGGTACCAAGTCCCCTGACTCTACTACAGCTACCTTCTGGACGGATGTGCCGGGAGTTGGCCATGGCTCCTCTAGATCTAGTGGCCTCCGGTTCCATGGTTGGAGCGTAGAGTCTCCTCGCCACCCTCAGGGCTGGTCCCTGGTCTGCAACCTGCCCCTCCGCTTCACTGCAGACTCGGGCACATGGGTGGATCGCTCACTGCCTGTGCCCCTACAGCTCCCTCTGCCTCTCTGCAGTCTTCTCTTCTGGACCCAGGATGAGCCGCATCTCAAGTCCTCCAAGTCCTTCTCCTTTCACTGCTCCCCATTCTGCTCCTCTCCCGACTGACCTCCTACCTCCTGTTGTCTCTCTTCTTTGTCTCCTGTCCCACTTCCTGACTGCTCTTCCTAACTTCCCACCGTACACCTTCCTCCCCACCGTCCCACTGACTACCTGGGCTCTCCCTCTCTCGGGTCCGCCTGCGGTCCCTGGGGCCGGGTGTGTTGGGTGCTTTTCTGGGGGTCCGGACTTACCACCCCGTTTACTGAGAACAGTAACACTACACCCGTGGATTGGGTGCAGTACCCCTCTGTGGCGACCAGACCACAGGGGCACCACATATGAATGGCGGAGTTGGTGCTGGAGGTGAGTGCCCCCCACACTGTCCAACCACATGCTGCACTGATACTAGGCCTCACGTCTTCACTGCCCACTCCCTAAACATGGTGGAGCAGGTGCTGGAGGTGAGTGCCCCCCACATGTCCCACCACAGGCTGCACTGATGCCAGGTGGCACCATACTCATTGTCCTCTCCCTGTATATGGTGGAGGAGGAGTCGGTGCTGTAGTGTAAGGGGTGTGGCTTCATGTGTGATGTCATCACCAGGGGGCGGGGCTGACACCTCACACATGTATACAGGCTGGTGTCAGCAGTAATAGATGAGGAGCTGGTGCTGTAGTATAGGGGTGTGGCCTCATGTGTGATGTCATCACCAGGGGGCGGGCTGACACCTCACATGTATACAGGCGGGTTGTCAGCAGTAATAGATGAGGAGCTGGTGCTGTAGTATAAGGGGTGTGGCCTCATGTGTGATGTCATCACCAGGGGGTGGGGCTGACACCTCACACATGTATACAGGCTGGTGTCAGCAGTAATAGATGAGGAGCTGGTGCTGTAGTATAGGGGTGTGGCCTCATGTGTGATGTCATCACCAGGGGGCGGGGCTGACACCTCTCACATGTATACAGGCTGGTGTCAGCAGTAATAGATGAGGAGATGGTGCTGTAGTATAAGGGGTGTGGTCTCATGTGTGATGTCATCACCAGGGGGCGGGGCTGACACCTCTCACATGTTACAGGCTGGTGTCAGCAGTAATAGATGAGGAGCTGGTGCTGTAGTATAAGGGGTGTGGCCTCATGTGTGATGTCATCACCAGGGGGCGGGGCTGACACCTCTCACATGTATACAGGCTGGTGTCAGCAGTAATAGATGAGGAGCTGGTGCTGTAGTGTAAGGGGTGTGGTCTCATGTGTGATGTCATCACCAGTGGGCGGGGCTGACTCCTCACACATGTATACAGGCTGGTGTCAGCAGTAATAGATGAGGAGCTGGTGCTGTAGTATAAGGGGTGTGGTCTCATGTGTGATGTCATCACCAGGGGGCGGGGCTGACACCTCTGACATGTATACAGGCTGGTGTCAGCAGTAATAGATGAGGAGCTGGTGCTGTAGTATAAGGGGTGTGGTCTGATGTGTGATGTCATCACCAGGGGGCGGGGCTGACACCTCACATGTATACAGGCTGGTGTCAGCAGTAATAGATGAGGAGCTGGTGCTGTAGTATAAGGGGTGTGGCCTCATGTGTGATGTCATCACCAGGGGGCGGGGCTGACACCTCTCACATGTATACAGGCTGGTGTCAGCAGTAATAGATGAGGAGCTGGTGCTGTAGTATAAGGGGTGTGGTCTGATGTGTGATGTCATCACCAGGGGGTGGGGCTGACACCTCACATGTATACAGGCTGGTGTCAGCAGTAATAGATGAGGAGCTGGTGCTGTAGTATAAGGGGTGTGGTCTCATGTGTGATGTCATCACCAGGGGGCGGGGCTGACACCTCACATGTATACAGGCTGGTGTCAGCAGTAATAGATAAGGAGCTGGTGCTGTAGTGTAAGGGTGTGGTCTCATGTGTGATGTCATCACCAGGGGGCGGGGCTGACACCTCACACATGTATACAGGCTGGTGTCAGCAGTAATAGATGAGGAGCTGGTGCTGTAGTGTAAGGGGTGTGGTCTCATGTGTGATGTCATCACCAGGGGGCGGGGCTGACACCTCACACATGTATACAGGCTGGTGTCAGCAGTAATAGATGAGGAGCTGGTGCATTAGTATAGGGGGTGTGGTCTCATGTGTGATGTCATCACCAGGGGGCGGGGCTGACACCTCACACATGTATACAGGCTGGTGTCAGCAGTAATAGATGAGGAGCTGGTGCTGTAGTATAAGGGGTGTGGTCTCATGTGTGATGTCTTCACCAGGGGGCGGGGCTGACACCTCACACATGTATACAGGCTGGTGTCAGCAGTAATAGATGAGGAGCTGGTGCTGTAGTATAAGGGGTGTGGTCTCATGTGTGATGTCATCACCAGGGGGCGGGGCTGACACCTCACATGTATACAGGCTGGTGTCAGCAGTAATAGATAAGGAGCTGGTGCTGTAGTGTAAGGGGTGTGGTCTCATGTGTGATGTCATCACCAGGGGCGGGGCTGACACCTCTCACATGTATACAGGCTGGTGTCAGCAGTAATAGATAAGGAGCTGGTGCTGTAGTATAAGGGGTGTGGTCTCATGTGTGATGTCATCACCAGATGGCGGGGCTGACACCTCACACATGTATAC
This sequence comes from Allobates femoralis, assembly GCA_033576535.1. Taxonomy (NCBI): domain Eukaryota; kingdom Metazoa; phylum Chordata; class Amphibia; order Anura; family Aromobatidae; genus Allobates; species Allobates femoralis. The sequence continues at coordinate 24,670,828 of JARQOC010000002.1, forward strand.
AGGCTGGTGTCAGCAGTAATAGATGAGGAGCTGGTGCTGTAGTATAAGGGGTGTGGTCTCATGTGTGATGTCATCACCAGGGGGCGGGGCTGACACCTCTCACATGTATTCAGGCTGGTGTCAGCAGTAATAGATGAGGAGCTGGTGCTGTAGTATAAGGGGTGTGGCCTCATGTGTGATGTCATCACCAGGGGGCGGGGCTGACACCTCTCACATGTATACAGGCTGGTGTCAGCAGTAATAGATGAGGAGCTGGTGCGTAGTAGTAAGGGGTGTGGTCTCATGTGTGATGTCATCACCAGGGGCGGGGCTGACACCTCTCACATGTATTCAGGCTGGTGTCAGCAGTAATAGATGAGGAGCTGGTGCTGAAGTATAAGGGGTGTGGCCTCATGTGTGATGTCATTATATCAGTGATGTCATCACCAGGGGGCGGGGCTAACACCTCTCACACAGGTACTGTATATACAGGGCTGACATCAGGAATTTCAGGGCCCCATACTGACAAACCTTTAGGGCCCCAGTGTGGATTGTGTGATTTCATGCAGGAAGGGGGAGAGGGTGAGCTGTGACACCTCCTGAGAGTGGAGGATTGTGTGACCTCTGGTTGTAATCCTGCTTGTTATGATAATGAGGAGATTGGTGAGGAGGGATGTCTCTGGACCTGTCAGTCTATTAGAAAAGCCATCTCTGGTTATTATTTCATGATATAAGGGGTGACAAAGTTGAAAGTAAATTTACTTCCAAACTTCCGGAGAGTCATTAGGATCAGAGATGGTGGATGAGCGTTTCACCAGCGCATACTGTGTGCTATGTCAGCACACCTCTGGAACCTGGTTGGCCGACGCTGTGATTTAAAGGGTATTCCCTTCTCCAATACAGGCCTTTGCAGCTTAGGTATCCATGGTTACAACCACAAGCAACTAACTAACTAGCTTATATGAGTGGGTCGTAACCATAGACACCTAAGCTGCAAAGGCCTGCACATGAGGTAACAGACATAGCTATATCTGGAGAAGTATGCTGCATTCCCAATTGGAGGTATTTGCTAATACTTTTATAATTATACCTACTACATATAGGGACAGGTGCTCGGAGATGTGATTTTTGCAAGTAGCGTCCGGTCATGTGTTGACTGCTCTGCATGTGAAGTGCTCTGCTGTAGATAAATGGGAGTAAATTTCCTTTGGCACATTCGGTGTTAATGTTTCATGCATCTGTGGTGTTGCTGTCTATATCTGAGGCGACTCTGCAGGTGGGATGCTGTGGGTGTGTTAGGTGTCCTCGCCCCTGGCCTTTAAATAATTCCCTCGTCCACAAGCAGATGCCGCTGATAGAGTTGTAGTCTCTGCCACGACAGTGTGCTGTAAGGACATAGAGCATTGTGTGCTGATGCCTTCCTGCTGTTACTTTCTGGAGTTTTCCTTATCTTGTGGGAGTTGCTGTACGTCCCGGTCTGTAGGTGGAGGTGAGGGGGATTTAGCCTATGAGGAGCAAAGGGCAAGTGTGGTGGCCCAGACATCCTCACCTTCAGAGGTAATTCCAGGACAGGGAGAACCAGGGAACCCCAGTCTGAGGGTCAGACTAGTTCCCATGTTCGCCTTTAGCCCAACTTACTAGCCTGTTTCCTGACTCCCTTTACCACCCTGTGACGCAGTCACGTTCTGACGAGCTGCTTTTCGTAAATCTCTCAATGTTTAGTGGAAAACTGAGAGATGCAGGAAGAACCTTTCACATGACCATAACGTATGTTATAGTATGAAACTCACAGATGAGTGCAGTGGCCATATGATGACTGCTGGAACCAGCAAGAGCTGAATCCTGACAGTGAGTATATTACACGTTGTTAGGATTGGGCCAAATGGCTTAATGTTATAATTAAAGTGCTTGTCCAGGTTTGAGATGAGTCTGTCGTCCCTCTAGGTGACTGCAGGCCTCTGACTTCTCATAGTACGTGATATCCACACTGTCAGGATTCTCAGGATGGTGGTGTGGCGCCCCGCAACGAGTGCGTCACAAGGGAGTATTGCAGCCGCAATATTCTCTAGACAAAGCAGTGAAATAGTTAACTCAGAGATCCAACCCAACATACAACACCTAGAACAGAGGACCAATCCTAGGTCCTGGTGGGTGGAGTGTTAGGGTAGTGAAGAGAACACAATAATCTAGACAGTTAGTATAGAACAAGATAGAACATAGTCTAGAACTTGAAGAGAGCAGACTAGAGCTTGGAGTGGAGCGGGGGCTCCGCACCCCGTGCGGGCCCCTGGGCCGTCACCGGTCGGGTGTCAGCACCTGAGGCCTTAACAACCGGGAATGGGCATTTCTACACGGGTTCCCAAAAGACTCCCGTGCCCACAACTCACAGCCGGTTCACTGGTACCGAAGCTGGCAGCAGTTCACCTCTGCCACGCGAACCAGCCCCGTGGAGGAGCAGCTTTATAGGAGCACCCCACCACCAGCCAGTTTCCAGTCGTCTAACCAGCGGTGTACCCACCGAGGGACCCAAGGCTCCAGAACGTACATCATGGATAGGGCATTGAAGCAGCCTCCCCGTACCCGACCTGGTATTCCTGGGCGACGCTGGCAAGAGAAGCTAAGGAGGTAGAGAGGAGGTACACTGCGGATCTCTGAGGAGCACTATCACTGCTGAGAAAATGGCGTCACGAACAGGATACGAGCAGGCCCGTTACCAACGGGTATGTTGTGCTTAAACTGGACTTTATTGTCTACAAATTGGACTTTGTTCGTCCCTAAAAGAACTTTCCCGCCTTTACACCATTGGGTCAAGATGGCGCCCAAGATGGCGTTCCCGCCACAAGAAGCCGCCACGTGAAGCCCAAGAGTGAGTCAACCCCCCCCTCACTGTGGGAGGGCCAAAGACAAAAGGCGCCAAACTCTTTGTCCGCCCTGATTGCTCGAATCAACCATGGGGGCGGATCCCAAAGACTTTTCCCACGATTGGACTACAAAAGCCCAGAGGAGATGGGAGTGTCATACCTAGCCCACACCGACAGAGAAAGAAGACATCTTCACCAGCTCAACCAGAACGTCTTACCGGTTGAACGGGTGTGGTTTCCCTCCAAAGAAGAATGGCCAGCATGAGACTCCAAGACCTGATGCGGGAGGTCGAGGCGGAGGCCAGAGCAGCCATGAGCCAACCGGGTCCGGATCCTGCCCTTACCATAGACGGCAGCCCCGACTTCTGGCTAGAGGCTCTACAAGACCTCCGGGTGCGGTTATTAGAGACAGTGGAATGGACGATCCGTAGCTGGAGCGCGACCCTAGGCAGACGACTACACCAAGCGATGCAGCAGAGCCGACCGGGTGCAGCTTCTCCAAGCCCAGACGACGTCACCAGCTTCTCGACCGCCTCACCCTCGCCTACCACCTGTCCTGCTCCGTCACCTGAGCCAATAGACTGTGTCATTCCGGTGGAGGCCGCAACTCGACCCGTTCCAGCGACCGATATCGCAACCGATTCCGTTCTTGAGCCGGAGCTCATAACACGCTCCATGGAAGAACTCGATCTCTACCAGGTTCCACTTGCGGAACCCGCGACTAGTTTCCACACTACCGAGACTGTCGCTTGTTTCTCCCTTGAACCGGAGGCCTCCTCTGCAACTACAGAGGCCTACCTGGTAACCGGGATTGAAACACCTTTACCTGCGGAAACAGATGAAGAGGCAGGCAGCCTGGAAGCCCTACAGGACGTCCCTACGGAAGGATCCGCAGCACCACCGCCCTGTTGTACAACGGAACAAGCTTTAACGTCTTTCATCATCGAGCAGCCTGATGTGGTCATCGAGGAAGAGGTCGGAGAGGATGACGACGAGACCCACAGCACCGCTGAGGATTTCGACACCGGGTTCGCTTGGGGAGACAACAGAGAACTTCCTTCCGGGCACACAGCTCGGGTACACTGGTCGGGTGCACTGCCGACACCTTCCCCTGTGCCGTTCCACCGGGTTCCGATACAGACAGCCCGCCAAGTTCAAGCTTCCCGCCAAACCACCAGCTCCATTACTCATCTTTACACCCCGAGCCGTAACGACGGAGATATACGGCAGAGACGACGAGAGGAGTGGCAAGCCCGAGAACGCGCCAACATGGAGGCCCGTGCTGAGGCTCGCCGCCAGCCGCCGCTGCCTGATGAACTCCGCCGTGAAGGTAGAATTTCCACCTTTAACTTACATACCGGGTGGGGGTTCGCTTGGGAGGTGGGTTTGAATGAGGAGGTGTTTGTGGGGCGCCGGGACGTTGAGTCCAACTTGCCAAGAGGACATCCCGATCGCGACCTATACCGGGGCGATATAATCACCTACGAGCGCTATGCTTGTGCAGATGGGTGGTTTGCTATCCGGGTGCGCCATCGTTCTCAGAGCCAGTGACTTTAAAACTTGAACTTCATCAATGACTCTGTTACCGTTAATCACTGACCGTGTGATCTCGCGGCTACAGCCTGGACTCTAGTTAAAGTACAGCCGACCGCCCGCCGGGTCCGCACAAAGTGATTACCTGTTTCTTTGCTTATGTCACCAAAGCATATTTTTACCTGTTTTTCTATTTTAATAAAAGTGTGTCATATATGTATAAAAATGTAAAAACCTCTGTAACGTGAGTAGTTTGACGCTTGGGGACAAGCTGATTTAACCAAGGGGGAGTGTGGCGCCCCGCAACGAGTGCGTCACAAGGGAGTATTGCAGCCGCAATATTCTCTAGACAAAGCAGTGAAATAGTTAACTCAGAGATCCAACCCAACATACAACACCTAGAACAGAGGACCAATCCTAGGTCCTGGTGGGTGGAGTGTTAGGGTAGTGAAGAGAACACAATAATCTAGACAGTTAGTATAGAACAAGATAGAACATAGTCTAGAACTTGAAGAGAGCAGACTAGAGCTTGGAGTGGAGCGGGGGCTCCGCACCCCGTGCGGGCCCTGGGCCGTCACCGGTCGGGTGTCAGCACCTGAGGCCTTAACAACCGGGAATGGGCATTTCTACACGGGTTCCCAAAAGACTCCCGTGCCCACAACTCACAGCCGGTTCACTGGTACCGAAGCTGGCAGCAGTTCACCTCTGCCACGCGAACCAGCCCCGTGGAGGAGCAGCTTTATAGGAGCACCCCACCACCAGCCAGTTTCCAGTCGTCTAACCAGCGGTGTACCCACCGAGGGACCCAAGAATCCAGAACGTACATCATGGATAGGGCATTGAAGCAGCCTCCCCGTACCCGACCTGGTATTCCTGGGCGACGCTGGCAAGAGAAGCTAAGGAGGTAGAGAGGAGGTACACTGCGGATCTCTGAGGAGCACTATCACTGCTGAGTCCACCCGGTCTTCTACTCAACCACTGTAAGCCATGTACTGCCTGCTGGTGACAGTAAAGACCCGTTGCAGAGACTATCTGTGTCCGTGTCTCCTTATGAACTGTCCGTCATGAACTTAAGGTAACCGCAGCTGCCGCACAACATCTTGAGCAGCTCCAGCCCCCGGGGATCACCGCTCAGCCTGTGGGGAGCGTAACATCTTGCTGCTGTCCATCACCCCGGGAGGTCCCGCAGCGTCGGTAGCCCTTACCGAATCTACTCATAGGTGGCGTCACGAAGAAAACAAATTAAAACCCCTTTTTAATCTGTTCCCGTAAGACGACCTCAATTTTGATCTGCACTACACCGGGCCCCACTACCGGCAGGCGCGGTCCACCCGTGACAAGGAAGGAGAAGAATCGCCTGTCTAAACCGGGAGTAACCCTGGCCCCTGGTGTGCGTCAGTGGCATGAGGAACTGGCACAATTTCTCTTTCAGTGGGCTGTGAGGTGAGTGTGGGCTGGCTGAAGTGTAGGGTGCGGACGGGCAGAGTGAGTGTGGGCTGAGTGCGGGGTGACCGTGGTGCGGGCTGAGTGCAGGGTGACCGTGGGCTGAGCTGAGTTCGGGGTGACCGTGGACTGAGCTGAGTGCGGGGTGACCGTGGGCTGAGCTGAGTGCGGGGAGACCATGGGCTGAGTGAGTGCAGGCTGACCATGGTGTGGGCTGAGTGTAGGCTGAGTAAGTGCAGACTGAGTGAGAGTGGGCTGACCGTGGTGTGGGCTGAGTACAGGCTGAGTGAGTGTGGGCTGACCATTATGTGGGCTGAGTGTAGGCTTAGTGAGTGCGGGCTGATTGAGTGCAGGGTGAGTGTAGGCTGCGTGAGTGTGGAGGCTCAGTGAGTGTGGGGGCTGAGAGAGTGTGGGGACTCAGTGAGTGCTGTGGCTGAGTGTGGGGGCTCAGTGAGTGTGAGGGCTCAGTGAGTGCTGGGGCTGAGTGTGGGGGCTCAGTGAGTGTGGGGGCTCAGTGAGTGTGAGGGCTCAGTGAGTGCTGGGGCTGAGTGTGGGGGCTCAGTGAGTGTGGGGGCTCAGTGAGTGTGAGGGCTCAGTGAGTGCTGGGGCTGACTGTGGGGGCTCAATGAGTGCGGGGGCTCAGTGAGTGTGGGGGCTGAGAGAGTGTGGGGACTCAGTGAATGCTGGGGCTGAGTGTGGGGGCTCAGTGAGTGTGGGGCTCAGTGAGTGCTGGGGCTGAGTGTGGGGGCTCAGTGAGTGTGGGGGCTCAGTGAGTGTGAGGGCTCAGTGAGTGCTGGGGCTGACTGTGGGGGCTCAATGAGTGCGGGGGCTCAGTGAGTGTGGGGGCTCAGTGAGTGTGGGGGCTCAGTGAGTGTGGGGGCTCAGTGAATGCTGGGGCTGACTGTGGGGGCTCAGTGAGTGTGGGGGCTTAGTGAGTGCTGGGGGCTCAGTGAGTGTGGGGGCTTACTGCTTAGTGAGTGTGGGGGCTCAGTGAGTGTGGGCTCAGTGAGTGGTGGGGGATAAGTGAGTGTGGGGCTCATTGAGCGTGGGGGTTCAGTGAATGTGGGGTCTCAGTGAGTGTGGGGGCTCAGTGAGTGTGGGCTCACTGAGTTGGGGGCTCAGTGAGTGCTGGGGGCTCAGTGAGTGTGGGGGCTCAGTAAGGATGGGGGCTGAGTGAGTGTAGGGGCTCAGTGAGTGATGGGGGCTTAGTGAGTGCTGGGGGTTCAGTGAGTGTGGGGGCTCAGTGAGTGTAGGGGCTCTAAATGTGTGGGGGCTCAGTGAGTGCTGGGGCTGAGTGTGTGGGCTCAATGAGTGTAGAAGCTCAGTGAGTGGGGGCTGTGTGGGTGCTGAGTGTGGGGGCTCAGTGAGTGTGGGCTCAGTGAGTGGTGAGGGCTCAGTGAGTGTGGGGGCTCAGTGAGTGTAGGGGCTCTAAATGTGTGGGGGCTCAGTGAGTGCTGGGGCTGAGTGTGTGGGCTCAATGAGTGTAGAAGCTCAGTGAGTGGGGGCTGTGTGGGTGCTGAGTGTGGGGGCTCAGTGAGTGTGGGCTCAGTGAGTGGTGAGGGCTCAGTGAGTGTGGGGCTCAGTGAGTGTGGGGGTTCAGTGAGTGTGGGGGCTCAGTGAGTGTGGGCTCAGTGAGTGGTGGGGGTTCAATGAGTGTGGGGGTTCAATGAGTGTGGGGGCTCAGTGAGTGCGGGGGCTCAGTGAGTGTGGGAGTCAGTGAGTGAGGGGCTCAGTGAGTGTGGGGGTTCAGTGAGTGTGGGGGTTCAGTGAGTGTGGGGGCCCAGTGAGTGTGAGGGTTCAGTGAGTGTGGGGGCTCAGTGAGTGTGGGGGCTCAGTGAATGTGGGGGCTCAGTGAGTGTGGGGGCTCAGAGAGTGTGGGGACTCAGTGAGTGCTGTGGCTGAGTGTGGGGGCTCAGTGAGAGTGAAAGCTCAGAGTGTGCTGGGGCTGACTGTGGGGGCTCAATGAGTGCGGGGGCTCAGTGAGTGTGAGGGCTCAGTGAGTACTTGGGCTGAGTGTGGGGGCTTTGTGAGTGTGAGGGCTCAGTGAGTGTGGGGGCTCAGTGAGTGTGGGGCTCAGTGAGTGCTGGGGCTGAGTGTGGGGGCTCAGTGAGTGTAGGGGCTCTAAATGTGTGGGGGCTCAGTGAGTGCTGGGCTGAGTGTGTGGGCTCAATGAGTGTAGAAACTCAGTGAGTGGGGGCTGTGTGGGTGCTGAGTGTGGGGGCTCAGTGAGTGTGGGCTCAGTGAGTGGTGAGGGCTCAGTGAGTGTGGGGCTCAGTGAGTGTGGGGGTTCAGTGAGTGTGGGGGCTCAGTGAGTGTGGGCTCAGTGAGTGGTGGGGGTTCAATGAGTGTGGGGGTTCAATGAGTGTGGGGGCTCAGTGAGTGCGGGGGCTCAGTGAGTGTGGGAGTCAGTGAGTGAGGGGCTCAGTGAGTGTGGGGGTTCAGTGAGTGTGGGGTTCAGTGAGTGTGGGGGCCCAGTGAGTGTGAGGGTTCAGTGAGTGTGGGGGCTCAGTGAGTGTGGGGGCTCAGTGAATGTGGGGGCTCAGTGAGTGTGGGGGCTCAGAGAGTGTGGGGATCAGTGAGTGCTGTGGCTGAGTGTGGGGCTCAGTGAGAGTGAAAGCTCAGAGTGTGCTGGGGCTGACTGTGGGGGCTCAATGAGTGCGGGGGCTCAGTGAGTGTGAGGGCTCAGTGAGTACTGGGGCTGAGTGTGGGGGCTCAGTGAGTGTGGGGGCCTCAGTGAGTGCTGTGGCTGAGTGTGGGGGCTTTGTGAGTGTGAGGGCTCAGTGAGTGTGGGGCTCAGTGAGTGTGGGGGCTCAGTGAGTGCTGGGGCTGAGTGTGGGGGCTCAGTGAGTGTGGGGGCTCAGTGAGTGTGGGGCTCAGTGAGTGCTGTGGCTGAGTGTGGGGGCTCAGTGAGAGTGAAGGCTCAGAGTGTGCTGGGGCTGAGTGTGGGGGCTCAGTGAGTGTGGGGTCTCAGTGAGTGCTGGGGGCTCAGTGAGTGTGGGGGCTCAGTAAGTGTGGGGGCTGAGTGTGGGGGCTCAGTGAGGTTGGGGGCTTAGTGAGTGCTGGGGGCTCAGTGAGTGTGGGGGCTTAGTGAGTGTTGGGGCTCAGTCAGTGTGGGGGCTCAGTGAGTGGTGGGGGATAAGTGAGTGTGGGACTCATTGAGCGTGGGGGTTCAGTGAATGTGGGGTCTCAGTGAGTGTGGGGGCTCAGTGAGTGTGGGATTACTGAGTGGGGGGCTCAGTGAGTGCTGGGGGCTCAGTAAGTGTGGGGGCTCAGTAAGGGTGGGGGCTGAGTGAGTGTGGGGGCTCAGTGAGTGATGGGGGCTTAGTGAGTGCTGGGGTTCAGTGAGAGTGGGGGCTCAGTGAGTGTAGGGGCTCTAAATGTGTGGGGGCTCAGTGAGTGCTGGGGCTGAGTGTGGGGGCTCAATGAGTGTAGAAGCTCAATGAGTGGGGGCTGTGTGGGCGCTGAGTGTGGGGGCTCAGTGAGTGGTGAGGGCTCAGTGAGTGTGGGGCTCAGTGAGTGTGGGGGTTCAGTGAGTGTGGGGGCTCAGTGAGTGTGGGCTCAGTGAGTGGTGGGGGTTCAGTGAGTGTGGGGGCTCAGTGAGTCTGGGGGCTAAGTGACTGTGGGGGCTCAGTGAGTGTGGGGGCTCAGTGAGTGTGGGGGCTCAGTGAGTGTGGGGGCTCAGTGAGTGTGGGGCTCAGTGAGTGTGGGGATTCAGTGAGTGTGGGGGCTCAGTGAGTGTGGGGGCCCAGTGAGTGTGAGGGTTCAGTGAGTGTGGGGGCTCAGTGAGTGTGGGGGCTCTGAGTGTGGGGGCTCAGTGGGCGGGGGGAACATGTAGCAGGCTGCGGCTGCCATATTCCCATACCCATCACTTGGGTGTGCTAATATAGCAGCCGGAAATGACATAGGTGGACATCCAAACGGAAGTCAGCACTGGTCAATGAGGTGACGGCACTGGTCAGCGGGGTGTTTGCATTGGTCAGCGGGGTGTCTGCACTGGTCAGCGGGGTGTCAGCACTGGTCAGTGAGGTGTCAGCACTGGTCAGTGAGGTGTCTGCACTAGTCAACAATGTGTGAGCACTGGTCAACGAGGTGACGGCACTGGTCAGCGGGGTGTCTGCACTGGTCAGCGGGGTGTCTGCACTGGTCAGTGGGGTGTCTGCACTGGTCAGTGAGGTGTCTGCACTGGTCAGCGGGGTGTCTGCACTGGTCAGTGGGGTGTCTGCACTGGTCAGCGGGTGTCTGCACTGGTCAGCGGGGTGTCTGCACTGGTTAGCGGGGTGTCTGCACTGGTCAGCGGGGTGTCTGCACTGGTCAGTATGGTATCCTGTGGTCGGTAAAATAACAGACTGGAATGACAACAAAAGTAGCACAGGGTCGTAGCACCGGCAGCCGGTAGCACCGGTATGACCGGCAGCTTGGATGGTACCGCTCCCAGCAGGCGGAGCACAGTCCCCAGGGCAGTGGAATGTCTCCCCTCTCTGGCTTGTACCTTGTCAGATGTTGGCTCCGTTGACAGTACCCTCGGTGTTCTGGGCAGCCTCCGCAGCCGGTGGTCACCACTCAAGAAAGTCACACAGACACCACAGCTGCAGTTCCGTTACTTTACTTCAGGTGTTAAACATGGCCGCCGGGTACGCTTTCTGCCAGTCATTAGTACTTTGCTCTTTCTCCAGAGTCAGGTTGGTACTATCAAGCCACAGTTGGTGCCCTTTCTCTACTTTCTCTCAATGTCACAGTCTCTGGTGGGTCTCCCCTCTCAGCGTTATAAGTAGTGTTCATCTGAGGCGAGTGGGTCGTCGCTCTGCCCCCCAGCCTCTACACGCCTCCGCAGCACAGAGCTCAGGTACCGGCAGCCTCGGGTGCTTATGTGTGTCCCGGACACCATTAGATCCCTCCCGGGCACTGCTCCCAAGTTCGGCCACCTTGCCCAAGATGTGTCGGGTGTTCGGCCTCAGCTTCCATTAGAAGCCTGGGTCCTCCGGTTTCAGCTCGGGCTTGAAGCTTCTGCACCGTCTGCAGGGTCAGTCCTTGTGTCCTCCACCAACCCCTCTGTCTTGTCAGATTAGGGCATACAGGTACTTGCTGTCTTCTCCGCACCCCTGGGGTTCTTGCTTGTCTCTTCCGGCTGTTCTCTCCCTCCCGTGGGCGAGTGGGGTGGCATAGCTGCAGCCCACGGGGTCGGCACCACACCGCATCTGCACTCCCGACTTACCAACTCCTCCAGCTTCTCCTATTGCTTCTTCTGCTGTTGTTCTGTTCTTAATCACTAAATTGAAACTAAACTCCCCTTTTTGTTGTTCTACAGGGCCCTCCCTGCGGGGTCCTCCCCGTGTACCAGGGGCCTTAGTGCTGTGTGTGTTGTGCCTGTGCCCCTGCCGGGCTCACTGTACCATCCCAACACCTGGAGAATAGGGGCACTACACTTCCTAACCGCAGAAGTGCAGTACCTCTGGTGGCGGTCTGACCAGAGGGCACCACACCTACTTCCAGGATTATGGGGGGGGGGGGGGCGGTATTATGTCTGGTAGCCAGACCTCTCTATTCTTCACTCTATGCCATTAACAGCTCAGTGTTGCATTGATTTGTTGGGAGATGTATTGGTGATGCCATTTCTCCAGTGTCCAAAGAGCCATTATTTTACGTCAAGCCACCGAATGTTCCTCACACTTGTATGAGCTGCCTGCGTAGCCTAAACCTGCTGTCATGGCTGACGCGTCTCCGGACTTGTCTCTCCTAACTGCAGCGTCTCCAGACTTGTCTCTTATGGCTGCAGTGTCTCCAGACTTGTCTCATGGCTGCAGTGTCTCCAGACTTGTCTCTTATGGTACCTTTACCCGCCGCCACTGCAGGATGGATACAACCCGCTACAGTCTACAAATGTAGCTTGTCGCGCCAATATCGCCCGTAGTAGCGGCGTCTGAAGACGGGACGACACAGCCGGCTACAGATACATCTGTATCCGTGCACTGCCCATAAACAGATGGCAACAAAGCCGATTGTAGCGAGCTGTATCGGCGTGTAAAGAAGGAACAGAAGGGTTGTTTCTACACCATGCTATGTAGCTGGGGCGTGACACAGGGTCCGGGTTTCCGCGCCCCCTTCAGCGATCATTGGAGGAAGCTCCTGCGTTGCGATTGGTTGTCGCCGCACAGGGCGGCATATTTAAGGAGCTGACGAGTCACACTACACAATTGCTCAAGCGTCAAGTATTAATCTGCCTCCTGCGATGCCTGTCCAATCATGGTATTATTGCTTTCTCCTATCAGCGTACGGACGTCTCGTAATCCACAATTGTGGCACGCCTATGTGCTGTCCCTGCTGCACCAGGTGCGCCCATAGTAGCTGGTTATAGCGGTGTGTAAATGAGCGATGATGAGCTACAGATGGCTACTTGAGACACCCGGCGATGTATCTAGCTGTAGATGTAGCGTAGCGTAGCGCACCTTGTGGCGGCGTGTAAAGAGGGTGCGTTTCCCGTTTGTAACCATTTGGGCGTGCTCGTGCACGTGAAGTAGCCGTTGGTATCCATCCTGCAGTGGCGGCGTGTAAAGGTACCATTATGGCTGCAGTGTCTCCAGACTTGTCTCTTATGGCTGCAGTGTCTCCAGACTTGTCTGTCATGGCTGCAGCGTCTCCAGACTTGTCTCTCATGGCTGCAGTGTCTCCAGTCTTGTCTCTCATGGCTGCAGCGTCTCCAGACTTGTCTCCCCTAGCTGCAGCGTCTTCAGACTTGTCTCTTATGGCTGCAGCGTCTCCAGACTTGTCTCCCATGGCTGCAGCGTCTCCGTACTTGTCTCCCGTGGACCGTTTTACTCCATAAACAATTTAAACAAAAAATGATGAGTAACTGTATGTATTGGCCCAAATAAGAACACAAAGAATATCCACGCTAGTGCTCAAAATGCAATTCCGTTTATTCATCGGTTACATTGTGGACAGCGTATACAGATCTTTGGAGACAATAACAAGATAACAAAGGACTGGGCAGAAAGGCAAGGTAGGGGAAAAAGAATGACACGAAAGCAACAGAGGAAAATAAAGTGCATCGGTTACAGTTAAGGGTCCTAGTGCACAGTAACAATATTGGGTTCCAGTATTATGGCTAGTGATAAAAAAGGGGTACAAAAATCCATCCCTATATCCCTCTCTAAAGTGCTAGCTGGTTCCCAAATGCAAAATATTGCTCACCCATTCTGTATCCAGGAGTCGTGCATTCCTCTGTGTCAACGTGTCAAGGTGCAGCGTCTCCGTACTTGTCTCCTGTGGCTGCAGCATCTCTGGTATGTCTCCTATGGCTGCAGCATCTCTGGACTTGTCTCCCATGGCTGCAGTGTCTCCGCACGTGTTTTCTCTGGCTGCAGCATCTCCAGACTTGTCTCCTGTGGATGCAGCATCTCCAGTCTTGTCTCCTATGGCTGCAGTTTTCCCAGACTTGTGTCCCATGGCTACAGCATCTCTGGACTTATCCCTCGTGGCTGCATCATCTCCGGACTTGTCTCTCATGGCTGCAGCGTCTCCGGACTTGCCTCCCATGGCTGCATAATCTCCAGACGTGTCTCCCATGGCTGCATAATCTCCAGACCTGGCTCCCATGGCTGCAGCATCTCCAGATTTGTCTGCTGTGACTGCAGTGTCTCCGGACTTGTCTCCCATGGATGCAGCATCTCCAGATTTGTCTACTGTGGCTGCAGTGTCTCCAGACTTGTCTCCTGTCGCTGCAGCATCTCCAGTTTTGTCTCCTGTGGCTGCAGTTTTCCCAGACTTGTGTCCCATGGCTACAGCATCTCTGGACTTATCCCTCGTGGCTGAAGCATCTCCAGACTTGTCTCTCATAGCTGCAGCACCTCCGGACTTGTCTCCCATGGCTGCAGAGTCTCCGGACTTGTCTCCCATGGATGCAGCATCTCCAGACCTGTCTACTGTGGCTGCAGTGTCTCCAGACTTGTTTCCCGTGGCTGCAGCATCTCCAGACGTGTCCCCATCGAGCACGTCAGCTTATTGTTATTTCCCCTGTCTGTCTTTACCTACCCTGTGTAGGTAAAGACAGACAGGGGAAATAATAATAAGGATACTTGTAATAGGCTGCAACACTCCAATGCAGAGAAAGGTGTCTCAAGGAACAACTTCCAGCAGAAGCATAGCACTACTACCAACCAGAAGAATGGTCAGGCAGAGAATGAACTCTATCAGCATCATCAGGTGATGGGTCATGTGACTATTTGATCACCTGATCAAGACAGCAGCAGCAACAAAAGGAAAAATCTGACATTCACCCTTACTGTACCAAAAGAAATTAACCACACTTAAAATACACAGACTGCAGATCAGTCAATCTGTGACAGTACCCCCCTCTACGAGGGGCCTCAGGACCCTTAAGCCCAGGCTTGTCTGGAAGTGATATAGAGTCTGAATGCGCAGACGCCCTTGTGTTCACTTCCATAGACATCTGACCCTCCTGATCCCTATAAATGCCGACATGAGATACAATCTGCTCTTGGGCCATTACACGCCTCCTAAATGGAATATATTACATGCATTGAGTATGGGGGGGGGAGATCGAGCTAAAAGCACATGGGGTTGATGATGACCATCACCCTGAATGGACAAATAACCTCGAAGCCTAAAGCGCTGGATGCACACCTCCACTTGATGTCTTTAGTGAATGCCGATACATAGTCATCCACACACAGGGCCAGACGTATCACACAGTTGCTGACACAGGGGGATTTTCTAGGAGGGTAGACAACAGAGGCATCCCCCCATGTCTTAAGACTCTTACCCATAGGGTACTTAGTGAGAGTCTCCATCCTCCCTGGGCTACTCTCCCCAGGTCAACGCCAAGGCCTGGCATTAACCTGGGGTGTAGGTCAAGCTTTACCCCATTCTCCAATAGTATTTTAACCATGTCCACCGGAGGCGTAGGAGTAGACTTAACCGATACGGCACAGACAGTAGTACCCTGGCAATTATTTTTGCAAAAATTACCCCAACTATGTACTCCTCTGGCCCGCCAGACAATCACCAAGTTTTGTTTTCTCAGCAGAGGAAGGTCCAAGACGATGGAGTGTAGGCAGATTCTCCAAGACGTAACAAGACCGGGACAACTTGTGAAGAGTCCCTATACACAAGTTCACGTTACAGGGGCATCTCAATGAATAAGAATATCAGCAAATAGTTAATTCATGTCAATACATGATATGAAAAGTCATTACACACAGAGGGATCTATTTCATGTGTTCATTACTGGAGAGAAGGATCAGGTCTGGGGATCCCCTTTAAGAAGGGAGGTTACAATCCTCACTCCCTGATGAGCGAGAGCGGAGCCTGAAATATAGTTAACAGGCTTCGCTCAACACCATAAATGCATCTCCCCCTCCCGAAAACCTGTCATTTTGTGCTCAGCCTGGGTGTGAACCGCGGCCAGAAACCCAACAACTTGCTGCAGCTGCTGCCCCACCTCGTTACAAAGACCGGTAACCTCCTCAGGGATGGTGTGCGTCAGGCGTGTAAAGGTTTCAGCTAGAGCCATAAGGACTAAGAAATATTGTGGATCAATGTTAATGTCATGTACATACAGACAGGTAATGTCCACCACACGGAGCAACACAAAACGACAGCGAGATGGTAGAAGGGGAAGGAAAGCCCTAGCAGCAGGGAGGGGGGATAGAGACACCTCCTAAGGGTACCTTTACACGCCGCTACAGGATGGTGGAAACAACCAGGTAGATGAGACAAATGTATCTTGCACCGCCAATCAACCCGCGGTCGCGGCGTGTAAAGACGGTTGTTGCCACCCGTCACTTGAGGCACCTGTTTCAGAGCAGTGCTCTAAAACAGGTTGATTTCAAGGCGATGGTTGCGGGTTGTATCGGCGTGTAAATAAGGAACAGGAGGGTTGTTTCGACACCATGCTATCTACCTGGGGCGTGACCTGGCTCCGGGATACCGCCCCCCTTCAGCGATCATTGGTGACAGCTCCTGCGTTACGATTGGTAGTCGCTGCATAGGGAGGCATATTTAAGGAGCTGACCAGTCACACTACACATTTGCAATAGCGTCATGTATTAGTCAGCCTCCTGCGATGCCGGGCCAATCATGATGCTATTGCATTGTCCTATCAGTGTACGAAATTCTCGTAATCCACAATTGTGGCACGCCTATGTGCTGTCCCTGCTGCCTTTGTGCCGCCCATATTACCTTGTTATAGCGGTGTGTAAATGAGGTAAGGTGAGATACAGAAGGTAACTTGTGGCACCCAGCGGTGTATCCAGAGATAGATGTAACCTACCATAGCGCACCTTGTTGAGGCGTGTAAAGGCGGTGCGGGTACCGTTTTCAACCGTTGGTGCGTGCTCATGCACGTGAAGCACCCGGTTGTTTCCACCATCCAGTAGCGGCGTGTAAAGGTACCATTACACTCGCCAGTGTCTGTACCTTACTGCCCTGACTACCCTAAGTAGGTAATTTGACCTGCCACCGTTATGTGCCTAGTCCCTGTCTGTCACCTAATGTAACCCTGGCTAGTGCACTGGCCAATGAGGGCGCCAGCCTCACCAATGTAGATAGTGAAACACAGGGAAGGTTAGACAGGCAGGGGAAACGTCAATAAACATACTTGTAAGGCTACTTTCACATTACGATTTTGAAAGGAGCCGATGCTGTTCCATAAATTCGGACAGCATCGGCTCCCTTCTGATGCCTGGAATCGGATGCCAAATAGGCATCCGATTCCGGCATTAAATCGTTACCTCCGGGCAAAAAAAAAAATATATATGCTCACCTCTCCCCGAGCCCCCGCCGTCTCCAGCCGTCTTCCTGCAGGCTCCCGGTGGCTCCCGCAGGCTCCCGGTGTCTGCAGAGGTCTTCTTCTGCTGTACAGGACCTGCGGTGATGTCACAGTCACGTGACACCAGGTTACACCATGGTAACCTGCGGTTACATGACTGTGACATCACCGCAGTTCCTGTACAGCAGAAGAAGACCTCTGCAGACACCGGGAGCCTGCGGGAGCCACCGGGAGCCTGCAGGAAGACGGCGGGGGTTCGGGGGAGGTGAGCATAAACTTTTTTTTTTTTTTAACACTTGCGCTCCCAGTTTGGAGCATTTTTACTGTACTGAGCATGCTCAGTACAGTAAAATCAGGTCCGAGGAGACATCAGATGTTTCCTCGGACCCTTCTCCATAGGGCCCCATGTTATAGGGATTGGGTCAGATCGGATGTGCAGTAAATGCCATCCAATTTGGTCCTATCCGATTCTGTCAGATTTTATTTCCGGTGCAAAAATCGGAACAGGCTCCGATTTTTGCACCGATAAAAAAATCGGACAGAATCGGATAGGACCAAATCGGATGCCATTTAGTGCACATCCGATTCGGTCCGATGCCCATAGGGCTGCATGGGGCCCAAAATCGGTCCGATGCTGTCCGATTTTTATCGGACAGCATCGGATTTTAAAAATCCGTAATGTGAAAGCAGCCTAATAGGCTGGAAAACTCCAGCACAGAGAAAGGAGTCACCGAAAAGAGCTTCCAGCAGCATCCGAACACTACTACCACACAGCACAATGGTCAGGCAGAGAATGAACTCTATCAACGTCATCAGGTGATGGGTCATGTGACTATTTAAAGGGTGGAGGCGTGGTCATCAACCGCATCACCTGATCAAGACAGCAGCAGCAACAAAAGGAAAAAACTCACATTACCCCTTAATGTCCCAAAGGCAATTAACCACCTTTAAAATACAAAGATTGCAGAGCAGTCAATGGTGACACTATGTTGAGGAGGATACGAGGCCCAGCCTCCTGTCATGTATATTAAAGCCTCTTGGTGTGGGAGAGGGGAATGGCAGGAGGTTTGTCTTGGCTCCTGGCTGCATCTTCTCACATTTTCACCCTCACAGGAGAGGAATTTACAAGTTGGCTGTGAGATGAGCCGCCAGTACTGGTCCAGGAGAGGCGAGAGGAAGTCATGTATGTCTCAGCACACCAAGCTGTATACGTGAGTGACTGTCCCCCCGTGGACCTCAGAATCTCCCCAATAACTGACCTGGTCACTAAGGCTTTGTGCACACTGTTTATCTACAGCGGTAGAGAGCTATGAGTTTTTGTGGTGAAGATGTCGGGCCCACAAGGGTCTGGGTACCCAAGCTTCAGGCGGTCGGGTGCAGGGATGTCACGGGTGGTCGGTGCCTGAGCCTGTGCCCTTGCGGTGACAATAAAAACAAGAAAAAGAAAAATAATAAAGTTTATGAAGTTCGTGACGCCACCTGTAGGTCCGGTGATGGCACCAGCGCTGCTGGGACCTCCAGGGTGATGAGCGGCAGCAAGGTGTTGTAGCTCTCTACAGAAAGAGCGGGATCCCCAGGGCAGTAGGGTAACAATGGTGGAATAGGGCATCGCGGCTGGAATGGGGCTGTATGGTCTCTGTGCTGCAGTGTAGGTAAATCACAGTTCATCAGTAAGGAACACAGACAATTGCTCACTCTGCACAGGTACTTTACTCTGGTAATCTGCAGTTTACAGGGTATGCAGTTGTTACAGCTGGGGTGGTGGACCGGGTGGTTCTGGCAGTAAGCAGTGTACCTCTGAAGCTCCAGTGATGTTCCTTCTCTATACTCGCTCTGTCCTAACTCTGCACACTCCTTCCTCCTTGCGCTGCCCTGCACGAATCCTGCTTGTTGCGACCAGGCCTGTCGGGTGAGATGGGACACCTCTCTCTCTCTAGAGGAGCCCGACCCGGTTTGGTGCTTCAGGTGGGGACCGTATGTAGGTCGGGCTGTTGGATCGTGCTCCTATGAAGCCATCGACCACGCCGATAATTTGTGGTTCAGGGATTGTCCTCTGTACCATGTCGGAGCTGGTACCCCTCTTCAGGCTGGGCAAAAACGTTTGGTCACCCTCTTCTTTGCCCCTCTCTGTCTGGGTCACCAGGTTGAGGTGCCCTCCCTGTTACTTCTCTTCTTTTACACTCTCTTTCACTTCCACTCCTCTCCGTTCCTTTTCTACTATGGTTCTGTTTGTCTGTCTCTCTTCTCACTGACTCTCCAACTCCTCCTCCTACAACTACTCTTTCCCCACTCACTGTATACCCTAGCTCTCCTCCCCACCGGGACCGGTTACCCTGGTAAGGGGCGTCTGATTGGTCCTCTATCACTAGGTGTGTGTGTGGTGATGGAGCTTCAGGCTTCTACTACCCCCTACAGGACAAAGCATACTGCATCTTCTGTTAGGGGTGCAGTACCATTTTGTAGCACGCTGACTAGCGGGGCGCTACAGACACCTTTTCCAAAATAGGACTGGACGAGTGACAGCGAGGAGTGGAGAGGAACGCGCCATTCTCCGGACACACGGCACATCATGTCTATCAGCACAATCTTTACAGTGAGGACAGATCCGGTAGAGGGCCCAACCTCGGGGAATTGTCTACAGGGGGTCTACACTCTGTACTTACAATCTGTACCTATGGACACACAGAGGTCTGAGGTGACCACTGCCCCCGCCTCTACCCCAGAGAATAGTAACCCAACTGCTGACACTGGACAGGTGCAAGTGCTGAGCCTGGAGAACACTAGTAAGAAAACCCCCCACAGACATATACAAGATATAGATGTCTGCTCTATCTCTGTGTCTGATGTCGTACGCAAGTGTGTGAGGGGGGTGATGAGGCCAGATGTTATACACCAGGTGAGGGGGGCAAAAGGGGTGAATGTTATATACCAGGTGAGGGGGACAATAGGGGTGAATGCTATACACCAGCAGAGGGGGGTGATGGGGCTGGAAGTTATATACCGGAGGAAGAGGGTGATGGGGCCTGATGTTATACACCAGCAGAGAGGGGTGATGGGGCCGAAATGTTATACACCAGGTGAGGGGTGTGAAGGGGCCTGATGTTATACACCAGGAGAGGGGTGTGAATGGGCCTGATGTTATACACCAGGTGAGGGGTGTGAAGGGGCCTGATGTTATACACCAGGTGAGGGGGTGTGAAGGGGCCTGATGTTATACACCAGGTGAGGGGTGTGAAGGGGCCTGATGTTATACACCAGGTGAGGGGTGTGAAGGGGCCTGATGTTATACACCAGGTGAGGGGTGTGAAGGGGCCTGATGTTATACACCAGTGAGGGGGTGAAGGGGCCTGATGTTATACACCAGGTGAGGGTGTGTAAGGGGCCTGATGTTATACACCAGGTGAGGGGTGTGAAGGGGCCTGATGTTATACACCAGGTGAGGGGTGTGAAGGGGACCTGATGTTATACACCAGGTGAGGGGTGTGAAGGGGCCTGATGTTATACACCAGGTGAGGGGGTGAAGGGGCCTGATGTTATACACCAGGTGAGGGGGTGAAGGGACCTGATGTTATACACCAGGTGAGGGGTGTGAAGGGGCCTGATGTTATACACCAGGTAGGGGTGTGAAGGGGCCTGATGTTATACACCAGGTGAGGGGGTGAAGGGGCCTGATGTTATACACCAGGTGAAGGGGTGTGAAGGGGCCTGATGTTATACACCAGGTGAGGGGTGTGAAGGGGCCTGATGTTATACACCAGGTGAGGGGTGTGAAGGGGCCTGATGTTATACACCAGGTGAGGGGTGTGAAGGGGCCTGATGTTATACACCAGGTGAGGGGTGTGAAGGGGCCTGATGTTATACACCAGGTGAGGGGTGTGAAGGGGCCTGATGTTATACACCAGGTGAGGGGTGTGAAGGGGCCTGATGTTATACACCAGGTGAGGGGTGGTGAAGGGGCCTGATGTTATACACCAGGTGAGGGGGTGAAGGGGTGATGTTATACACCGGTGAGGGGTGTGAAGGGGCCTGATGTTATACACCAGGTGAGGGGGGTGAAGGGGCCTGATGTTATACACCAGGTGAGGTAGGGTGAGGTGCTGATGTTATAACAGTGAGGGGGTGAAGGGCTGATGTTATACACCAGGTGTGGGGTTGAGGGCTGTGTTAACACAGTGAGGGGTGAAGGGGCTGATGTTATACACCAGGTGAGGGGGTGAAGGGGCTGATGTTATACACAGGTGAGGGGAAGGGGCTGATGTTATACACAGGTGAGGGGGTGAAGGCTGTGTTTAACAGGTGAGGGGTGAAGGGCTGATGTTATACACAGTGAGGGGTGTGAGGGCTGATGTTAACACAGTGAGGGTGAAGGGCCTGATGTTATCACCAGGTGAGGGGGTGAGGCTGATGTTACACCAGGTGAGGTGTGAAGGCCTGATGTATACACCAGGTGAGGGTGAAGGGCTGATGTTATACACCAGTGAGGGGTAAGGGGCTGATGTTATAACCAGGTGAGGGTGAAGGCCTGATGTTATACACCAGGGTTGGAGGGGTGAAGGGCTGATGTTATACACCAGGTGAGGGGGTGAAGGGGTAATGTTTAACACGGTGAGGTGAAGGGGCCTGATGTTATACACCAGGTGAGGGGGTGAAGGGGCCTGATGTTATACACCAGGTGAGGGGGTGAAGGGCCTGATGTTATACACCAGGTGAGGGGGTGAAGGGCCTGATGTTATACCAGGTAGGGTGTGAAGGGCCTGATGTTATACACAGTAGGGGTGTGAAGGCCTATGTTATACACCAGTGAGTTTGTAAGGCTGATTTATACACCAGTGAGGGAAGTGCCTGATGTTTACACCAGTAAGGGGTGTGAAGGGCTGATGTTATAACACCAGTGAGGGGTGTGAAGGGCCTGATGTTATACACCAGGTGAGGGGTGAAGGGGCCTGATGTTATACACCAGTGAGGGGTGTGAAGGGGCCTGATGTTATCACCCATTGGGGGTGTGAAGGGGCCTGATGTTATACACCAGGTGAGGGGTTGAAGGGGCCTGATGTTATACACCAGGGAGGGAGGTGAAAGGGCCTGATGTATACACCAGTTGAGGTTGTGAAGGGGCCTGATATGTTATACACCAGTGAGGGTGTGAAGGGCCTGATGTTATACAACCAGTTGAGGGGGTGAAGGCCTGATTTATCACCAGTGAGGTGTGAAGGGGCCTGATGTTATACACCAGGTGAGGGGTGTAAGGGGCCTGATGTTATACACCAGGTGAGGGTGTGAAGGTGGCCTGATGTTATACACCAGGTGAGGATGGGAAGGGCCTGTTTTATTACAACCAGCTGTGATGTGGTTGTAAGGGGCCTGATGTTATACACCAGGTGGAGGGGTGAAGGGGCCTGATGTTATACACCAGGTGAGGGGTGTGAAGGGGCCTGATGTTATACACCAGGTGAGGGGTGTGAAGGGGCCTGATGTTATACACCAGGTGAGGGGTGAAGGGGCCTGATGTTATACACCAGGTGAGGGGTGTGAAGGGGCCTGATGTTATACACCAGGTGAGGGGTGTGAAGGGGCCTGATGTTATACACCAGGTGAGGGTGTGAAGGGGCCTGATGTTATACACCAGGTGAGGGGTGTGAAGGGGCCTGATGTTATACACCAGTGAGGGGGTGAAGGGGCCTGATGTTATACACCAGGTGAGGGTGTGAAGGGGCCTGATGTTATACACCAGGTGAGGGGGGTGAAGGGCCTGATGTTATACACCAGGTGAGGGGTGAAGGGCCTATGTTATACACCGTGAGGGGTGTGAAGGGCCTGATGTTATACACCAGGTGAGGGGTGTGAAGGGGCCTGATGTTATACACCAGGTGAGGGGGGTGAAGGGGCCTGATGTTATACACCAGGTGAGGGGTGTGAAGGGGCCTGATGTTATACACCAGGTGAGGGGGTGAAGGGGCCTGATGTTATACACCAGGTGAGGGGGTGAAGGGGCCTGATGTTATACACCAGGTGAGGGGGGTGAAGGGGCCTGATGTTATACACCAGGTGAGGGGTGTGAAGGGGCCTGATGTTATACACCAGGTGAGGGGGTGAAGGGCCTGATTTATACACCAGGTGAGGGGTGTGAAGGGGCCTGATGTTATACACCAGGTGAGGGGGGTGAAGGGGCCTGATGTTATACACCAGGTGAGGGGGGTGAAGGGGCCTAATGTTATACACCAGGTGAGGGGGGTGAAGGGGCCTGATGTTATACACCAGGAGAGGGGGGTGATGGGGCCTGATGTTATACACTCATACTTTTCTGTGGTGTGTCGCCTCCATGTACCATGTTCACATACTCGCACCACCATGGGTCACCCCTCTCATTTTTGTACTGTTACTTCTCCCCTCCCCCACACTGCCCACCAATCTGACAGATCATTTACCGTCCTAATTAACAAGGGAATCAGATATCAGAGCTCTAATCCCAGAGGGCCCCTGTTACGTTGCACCATGCTTGGCATCTCCGCTCAGCTGCTCCCTGGATGGCAGCCCGGACCCCACAGCGGGTGACACGGTATCATATGCCTCCTGTGGTTACAGGCCTGGGGATCATAGACACCTCATATGCGGGACGTGAGGCTCATCAATGTCATTCTCTCTTACAGTTGTCAGCGCAAGTTCTAGAGAAGAAAAATGTTGGATTTGGACTTCTGGATTCACAGAAAAATGCAAAAGTTGCCAAGAAGCTCGGTAAATATTAAAAGAAGTATGTCAGCCCAGAATGACTGTTCAGACCCGGTACAGGCGCTCAGCGCTTCATGTCAGCCAAAACCTTAGGTCGGCTTCACACCACGGTTTTGGTGATCCGGGGCTGTCATGTGTGAACCGGACATCCCCGGATCCGATTTCGGCCCCATAGTATTCCTATGGGGCCGGATAGCAGTGTTTTGCTATCTGGTTTCCATCTGTCCGGGAGGATCCGGGAACATTTGGTTTTTTGTCCTGGACACAAAATCGTAGCTTGCTGCAATTTTCTGTCCGGGGCAAAAATCGGAACAAATCAGATACTCCCGGATCCGGCGCGATCCTGCGCCCCCTAACATGGGAGTCTATGATGCCGGATCTGACAGAAAATCGGTCCGGCTCCCGGACGCCGAGTGCTGAGGCGCCAGTCAAAGCTGCGATCTGCTGATTCCGGGCAGAAAATAGGACCAGACGGCATATTTACCCTCCGGTTCTGTTCTTTTCGGTGCGTCCTGCAAAACACCGGACAGAACCTGATAGACCAAAACCATGGTGTGAAGCCGGCCTTACAGGGCATCTTCCCTCCGGCTTGTTTTCCCTCGTCTCTTCTGTTCTCTGATTGACGGCCCTGACTTCATAGAAACAGAGAAGGGTTGAGACAAAGGCGAACAATCAGGAAGGAAGATTAACTTACATGTTTGGCCGCCATGATGCACCTTGTGCCTGTGCTGGGTCTGAACAGTCATTCTGTGCTGACTGACACCTTATAAAGCCAAAATATTATTCACTTCAACTACAAGTTCTATCCTCGGTGTGATGGAGATTGTGAACCTTCACGTTGTATCCTCAGTGTGATGTAGATTGTGTACCTTCATGATGTTCTTCTCGGCGTGATGGAGATTGTGTACCTTCAAGTTGTTTCCTTGGTGTGATGGAGATTGTGTACCTTCATGATGTTATCCTAGGTGTGATGTAGATTGCGAACCTTCAAGTTGTTTCCTCGGTGTGATGGAGATTGTGTACCTTCACGTTGTTTCCTCTGTGTGATGGTGATTGTGTACCTTCACGTTGTTTCCTCAGTGTGATGGTGAATGTGTACCTTCACGTTGTATCCTTAGTGTGATGGTGAATGTGTACCTTCATGATGTTCTTCTCGGCGTGATGGAGATTGTGTACCTTCAAGTTGTTTCCTTGGTGTGATTGAGATTGTGTACGTTCATGATATTCTCCTTGGTGTGATGGAGATTGTGTACCTTCATGATGTTATCTTAGGTGTGATGTAGATTGCGAACCTTCAAGTTGTTTCCTCGGTGTGATGGAGATTGTGTACCTTCACGTTGTTTCCTCTGTATGATGGAGATTGTGTACCTTCACGTTTTATCCTAGGTGTGATGGAGATTGTGTACCTTCATGATGTTCTCCTCAGTGTGATGGAGATTGTGTACCTTAGCGATGTTCCCCTCGGTGTGATGGATATTGTGTACCTTCACGTTGTATCCTTGGTGTGATGGTGATTGTGTACCTTCACTTTGCATCCTTGGTGTGATGGTGATTGTGTACCTTCACGTTGTATCCTCAGTGTGATGGTGATTGTGTACCTTCACGTTGTTTCCTTGGTGTGATGTAGATTGTTTACCTTCACGTTGTATCCTTGGTGTGATGGTGTTTGTGTACCTTCACGTTGTTTCCTTGGTGTGATGTAGATTGTTTACCTTCACGTTGTATCCTTGGTGTGATGGTGATTGTGTATCTTCACGTTGTATCCTCAGTGTGATGGTGATTGTGTACCTTCACGTTGTATCCTTGGTGTGATGTAGATTGTGAACCTTCACGTTGTATCCTTGGTGTGATGTAGATTGTGTACCTTCACGTTGTATCCTTGGTGTGATGGTGATTGTGAACCTTCACGTTGTATCCTTGGTGTGATGGAGATTGTGAACCTTCACGTTGTTTCCTTGGTGTGATGGAGATTGTGAACCTTCACGTTGTTTCCTTGGTGTGATGTAGATTGTGAACCTTCATGTTGCATCCTTGGTGTGATGGTGATTGTGTACCTTCACGTTGTATCCTTGGTGTGATGGTGATTGTGTACCTTCACGTTGTTTCCTTGGTGTGATGTAGATTGTGTTCCTTCACGTTGTATCCTTGGTGTGATGGTGATTGTGTACCTTCACGTTGTTTCCTTGGTGTGATGGTGATTGTGTACCTTCACGTTGTTTCCTTTGTGTGATGGTAATTGTGTACCTTCACGTTGTATCCTCAGTGTGATGGTGAATGTGTACCTTCATGATGTTCTTCTCGGCGTGATGGAGATTGTGTACCTTCACGTTGTTTCCTTGGTGTGATTGAGATTGTGTCCCTTCATGATGTTATCCTAGGTGTGATGTAGATTGTGAACCTTCACGTTATATCCTTTGTGTGATAGAGATTGTGAACCTTCATGTTGTTTCCTTGGTGTGATGGAGATTGTGTACCTTCACGTTGTTTCCTCAGTGTGATGGTGAATATGTACCTTCATGATGTTCTTCTCGGTGTGATAGAGATTGTGTACCTTCATGTTGTTTCCTTGGTGTGATGGAGATCGTGTACCTTCACGTTGTTTCCTCTATGTGATGGAGATTGTGTACCTTCACGTTGTTTCCTTGGTGTGATGGAGATTGTGTACCTTCACGTTGTTTCCTCTGTGTGATGGAGATTGTGTACCTTCACGTTGTTTCCTCTGTGTGATGGAGATTGTGTACCATCACGTTTTATCCTAGGTGTGATGGAGATTGTGTACCTTCATGATGTTCTCCTTAGTGTGATGGAGATTGTGTACCTTAACGTTGTTTCCTCGGTGTGATGGATATTGTGTATCTTCACGTTGTTTCCTCGGTGTGATGGATATTGTGCATCTTCACGTTGTTTCCTCTGTGTGATGGAGATTGTGTACCTTCACGTTGTTTCCTCTGTGTGATGGAGATTGTGTACCATCACGTTTTATCCTAGGTGTGATGGAGATTGTGTACCTTCATGATGTTCTCCTTAGTGTGATGGAGATTGTGTACCTTAACATTGTTTCCTCGGTGTGATGGATATTGTGTATCTTCACGTTGTTTCCTCGGTGTGATGGATATTGTGCATCTTCACGTTGTTTCCTTGGTGTTGTTGCCGATTGTCTTGTCAAGCATCCTCGTTGTGATAGCGATAGTGTCTTTTACTCTTGGTGTGATGGTTATTGTGTATCCTAGGTGTGTGTATCATTGTAGTGACTGACCATGTAGTAGTTGTATGGACTGGTTTTCCTCTATGTTTGCACATCCTCAATTTGTTCTCTACTGCGATTCCTATATCCACAGGGTGCACGGAAGAGGAGAGCCTGTATATCTACAAGGAGGACAATGTCATTGAGTTTGACGGAGAGCTGTCGGCTGATGTGTTAGTGGACTTTCTCTTGGATGTAAGTTCATAGATGGAGGGTGTCACAGGGTTTTCCTTCGGTATCCTACAATCAACAAAGCTAGAGATGTGTGAACCTTTATTGCTTGAAAAACATAAAAATCCATAAAATCAATCCAGCAGTATACTGTATATCCAGGTAATCCAGGTTTCTCTAAGTCCCTTTGTGGAGCTGGCCTCAGCCCAGCGTCCCACACAAAGAATGAAATCGCACTGCTTCTCCTCTCCCAACCACCTCCCAATATTCAAACCAGGCCTATTGACACACTCCAGGGGAAGTGAGTACACTCACGGGGGCAGGCTGTGGTTTATAGTGCACAAGATTCACCAGACGAGGTGGGGGTGTGTGGCGTTCCCTCCGAGTCCTTGAGGGACAACTAGCTTGCAGGTGCCCAGGTTGCCCACACCCATAACATCTCTCTGTAAATCCCCTGGGTCGTGGTCGGAACTGTTGAGGCCCAGGATTTTGAGGTGTGGTTGTCATCGGCCTGCGGCTGGGTTGAGGGGCAGATATAACCGGAGGGGGCTGGGTCGCAGGGGACAGGCTGTGATTTATCATTCAGTAGCCTCCTCCATTGTGGTCGGATAGTTAGGGCCTTATCGGCCAGGGCTGCAACTCTATCCAATGTGGGCAGCATGCGTTCCCGGACCCATTCTCATATTTCTGAGGGGCACTTGGCAAGAAATTGTTCTAGAAGAGATACCTGTACAACATCTTCCACATTGAAGGCGTTTTCCATTTACAGCCATCTCTGACATGCCTGGGACATCTTATGGACATATATCCTAAACGATCCACCCGTTGTGCATGGGAGGTCTCAGAACTGGGCCCTATACGAGTCTGGGGTGATAGCATGGTAATCCAAAGTACTCTGTTTTACATTACAATCCTGGTTCCGCTGTGAGTCAGTAGTTCGATAAGCCTCTGCCACGCTTTCGTTCAGGAGTCCCACTAACAATCACATCCATCCATCCAGAGTGGGACACCTCCATCACAGCACACTGCTGCTCAAAGTCCTTAAAGAATCCTTCCACATCTCCGGAAGCCTCATCAAATGTCTTGAAATCTGTCCTGGTGATCCATGCAGGCTCCCGGATTGTTGAGTTTATACTCCAAATCGCATTACTCCCTCTATCAAGCTCCATGGCTTCTTGTCCCTGCCACGATCGGTGAACAGCCTCCTCCTTATACTCCTGAGAGACATCTGGGGCCCAGAACCGCCATCTCCTCTTCGTACTACATCAACCACTGGCTTCTTAGGGTGGGGGTCCCCGTCTCCAGCGCTTGTCTGTTAGACATCTGTGAGGAGGTGCACGGCTAACACCCACCAGTAGATCAATTAAAGCCTCTTTAGTCAGTCCTTGGTACAGTCCGGTGTCTGTACTCACTCTGTGGATGGTTCTCCATTGGGCTGTGCTCTGTTGATCCCACTAATGCCACCAGTTGTTGTGGGGTCCTTCTCCGGTATCTCACAATCAACAGAGCAAGAGATGTGTGAACAGCCCAAGAACCTTTATTGCTTGAAAAACGAAAAACATAAAAATCCATAAAAACAATCCAACAGTATACTGTATCTCCAGGTAATCCAGGTTTCCCTAAGTCCCCTAGTGGAGCTGGCCTAAAATCGCACTGCCTCTCCTCCCCAACCACCTACCAATATCCAAACCAGGTCTATTGACACACTCCGGGTTGGGGGGGGGAGTACACACATTTGCAGGCAGGGGGGCTGGAATGACCAAGTAAGGATATGTCCACAAGATTTCAATTGTTAGACCCTCTGGAGTGTAATGTGTATACAGGAAGCAGGGAAGGGGAGAATACACTGTATAGCAACAACACAACACTTGTAAAATCCAGTAAAATATAACCCACCATATACCACCGTCTCAGTGGGACCCTCTTCCTCACTGTGCATGAGAAGATGTTGACATTGTCTGCTCTCCTGTAGTTAATTGAAGACCCGGTTGAGATAATCAATGACAAGGCAGAGCTAAAGGCACTGGACAGAATGGAGGAAGAGACCAGAGTCATCGGCTTCTTTAGAGATGACAATTCAGAACGTGAGTATAGAAGAAAAGGGAACCAGGAATGGGGTCTCTGCACTGGGCCAGTCTGTGAGCCGAAATGTGGGGGCAGAGACTGTTCTTTGGGATGGTGAGAGGTGATTGAGCTACTATCATAGCTTAATCAACCAACCTACTGCCCTCTGATCCACCAATGTGTCACCTGTAGACTATGCCGGGGCAGTGATTGGCCTATGTGTCACCTGTAGGCTATACCGGGGCTGTGATTGGCCTATGTGTCACCTGTAGGCTATACCGGGGCAGTGATTGGCCTATGTGTCACCTGTAGGCTATGCCGGGGCAGTGATTGGCCTATGTGTCACCTGTAGGCTATGCCGGGGCAGTGATTGGCCTACTTGCCTTCATGTACTGATACATTCCTGATATGTCCATTTTAACCTCTGCAGATTACAAGGCATTTGAGGAGGCAGCAGAGAATTTCCATCCATACATTAAATTCTTTGCAACATTTGACAAATCGGTAAGATGTCGTGTAGAGCATATAATTGCATGTCAATGAATTAGAACATCATCAAAAGATGAATTTATTTCAGTAATTCAATCCATAAAGTGACACACATCTATTATATAGAGTCATTACACACAGAGGGATCTATTTCATGTGTTTATTTCTGTTAATGTTGATGATTAATGAAAACCCAAAGATCATTATCTCAGAAAATTAAAGTAGGGAGGATGAAGGGTCTGAGAGATAAAATATGACCTAAATAGGAATCAGAGGCTTCACCTTGTGTGGTTGTGAGAGTCACAACCACTATAAAAGCAATCACGGCTGCTGCAGTCCCCAGCGTGAGGAATATAGAGTAGGGAGGATGAAGAGTTAAACACCACGTTGCCGAGTTCCAACAGACATCAAAGGGGGAATATAATATTGATTTATTAGTCAGGGCTCCAAGGAACTCCCTAAAACATGGCAATATTACATGGATTTTTGATGATGTTCTAATTGATTGAGATGCACTGGTAGGTGCAGTATCTGGGCTGGTACTTCTGGGGTCAGACATGAAGCAAGGTGAGGAAGTTATGGAGAATCCTTCAGATCAGCTCTGAATATGTGTGAGGCTGGGGTCACACACACAGATATCAGGGCAGATATTGTTCACAGATCTCTGGTTGCAGTGAAATCATGGACACATGGTTCCATTTTGTGGCTGTGTACAAATGGAGCAATGTGTCCATGATTTCACTGCAACCAGAGATCTGCAAACAATATCTGCCCAGATATCTGTGTGTGTGACCCCAGCCTGAGGGACACGTCTAGATCCTAGGCCTCAGTGTAAATAAGGTGAGGTATGGGTTGCGGTGAGGAAGTTATAGAAGATCATTCAGATCCGCTCTTGATACGTGTGAAGGACACGTCTTAATCCCAGGCCTTGGGTGAGAACAGGGTGTGGTGTGGTATGGGGTGACATGAGGTTATGCAAGATTGTTCCGATCAACTGCAGATATGCTTGAGGGATACGTCCAGACCCCAGGCCTCTGTGTAAATGGAGGGAGGTATGTGGTGAGGAGGTTATGGAGGATCACTTAGATCATCTGTGGATATGTGTGAGGAACATGTCTACTTGCCAGGCCTCTGTGTAAAAGGAGGGAGCAAGGTATGATATGTTGAGGTTAAGGCGGCCGTCACACGGGACGATTTCTTGCCCGATATCGTTTAAGCGATCTCCTTTTTGATCGCTTAAGCGATATCGGGCAAGAAATCGTTGCATGTAATCAAGCGATTTAAGATGTTAAATCGCTTGATGGTGACATCGCTGATCTGAGGTCCGGTTCTCAGATCTAGCGATGAGCGATTTGACTATCTGTCTCATCGTGGTGTATAACACCACGATGAGCGATTTCCCAGCGCAGAGTCTATGCTGGGAGATGGTAACTATGGTACACGTCGGGTAACTAAGCGACACGCGGCGCCTAGTTACCCGATGTGTACCATAGTTACCAGCGAGATCGCGGCTCCACATCGCTGGTGAGTCTGTCTGTGTGACAGCTCACCAGCGATGTGAGCGATATTGTAAGCGATCGCGCGTGCACGTGATCGCTAACGATATCGCTCACGATATCTCAGCGTGTGACGGCCGCCTAAGGAGGATCCTTCAGATCAGCTGTGGATATGTGTTTATATCCCAGGGCTCAGAGGCCTCAGTGTAAATAGGGTGAGGTATGGGATGAGGAGGTTAAGGAGGATCCTTCAGATCAGCTGTGGATATGCGTTATATCCCAGGGCTCAGAGTAAATGGGACGAGGTGAGGAGGTTATCGAAGATCATTCAGATCAGCTCCGGATATATGAGAGTGACAAATCTAGACCCAAGGGCCCGGTGTATATAGGGTGCAGCCAGGTGTGGAATGGAGTGAGGTGATGAGGTTATGGATCCTTCAGATCAACTGATGATGTGTATGAGGAACATGTCTACATCCCAGGCCTCAGTGTAAATAGGTGGAGGTATGGGATGAGGAGCTTATAGAAAATCCATTATTATCAGTGGATATGTGTGATCAACACGTCTGGATCCCAGTCCCTATTGTAAATGGGGTGAAGTATGGGATGACATGAGGAGGTTCTAGAGGATCCTTCAGATCAGCTCCGGATGTGTGTGAAGGATATGTCTAGACCCCAGGCTTTAGTGTAAATGGGGTGAGGTGAAGAAGAGGTTTTGGAAGATCTTTCAGATCATCTGTGGATATGGTGTGAGGGACACATGTAGATCCCAAGCCTCATTGTAAATGGGATGAGAAAGTCATGGCTGAGCCTTTAGATCAGCTCCGGATATGTATGAAGGACACTTCTAGATTCCATACCTTGTTATAAATAGGGTGCGGGTACAGTACTGGGTGAGGTGAGAAGGTTATGGAGGATCCTTCAGATCAGCTGTGGATATGTGTGAGAGACTTGTCTAGACCCCAGGCCTCAGTGTAAATTTGTTAGGTGTAACTAAAGTTAGCGAAGCCGGAACCTCAACATGGATAAATCTTTCATTAGGTGGCAAGGTCCCTGACCCTGAAAATCAATGAGGTGGACTTCTATGAGCCATTTATGGATGAACCAATCACCGTTCCTGATAAACCCTACACTGAGGACGAACTGGTGGACTTCATCCACAAGCACAGAAGGTGAATAGCCAAGGAAGACTGGTCTCCTATTACACCCAACCCCGATCCGTCCCACGCCCATCACAAATCCGTCCCACGCTTATCACAGATCCGTCCTGCGTTCATCACAGATCCAACGAGCGCCCAGTACAGATCCATCCAGCGCTCATCAGAGATCCGTCCCGTACTGATCACAGATCCGTCCTGCGTTCATCACAGATCCAACGAGCGCCCAGTACAGATCCATCCAGCGCTCATCAGAGATCCGTCCCGTACTGATCACAGATCTATCTTTCTGTAATCACAGATGCATCCCGCGCTTATCAAAGATCCGTCCAGCTGTAATCACAGATCCGTCCAGCTGTAATCACAGATCCGTCCGGCACTCGTCACAGTTCTATCCCGACTCATCACAGATCTGTCCCGGGCTCATTGCAGATCCGTTCCGTGCACATCACACATCTGTCCCACGCTCTTCACAGATCCGTCCCACGCTCATCACAGATCCGTCCCACGCTCATCTCAGATCCGCCCACGCTCATCACAGATCCGTCTCACTTCATCAAATGTTCATCCGGCTCTCATCACAAATCTGTCCCCCTCCCAACGCTGATCATCCGCTCATCGCAGACCTATCCCCCGCAAATCACAGATCCTTTCCCTTGCTCATCACAGATCTGTCCCCACTCATCACAGATCCATCCCACACTAATCACAGACCTGTCCCCCACTAATCACAGACCTGTCCCCCACTAATCACAGACCTGTCCCCCACTCATCACAGATCCGTCCCCGCTTATCATAGATCCGTCTCCCACTCATCACAGATCCATCCATCGTATATCAGTCCCGCGCTCATCATAGATCTGTCTTCCACTCATCGCAGTCAACCCATCCCCCACTCACCGCAGATCCATCCCGCTGTCACCGCAGATCCTTTCCAGGCTCATGGCACAGGTATCCCACTCTCATCGTAGACTCATCCCTGCTCATCGCAGTTCCATCTCCTGCTGATCGTAGATCCATCACGCGCTCACCGCAGATCCTTTCCCTTGCTCATCACAGATCTGTCCCCCACTCATCACAGATCCATCCCACACTAATCACAGACCTGTCCCCCACTAATCACAGACCTGTCCCCCACTAATCACAGACCTGTCCCCCACTCATCACAGATCCGTCCCCCGCTTATCATAGATCCGTCTCCCACTCATCACAGATCCATCCATCGTATATCAGTCCCGCGCTCATCATAGATCTGTCTTCCACTCATCGCAGTCAACCCATCCCCCACTCACCGCAGATCCATCCCGCTGTCACCGCAGATCCTTTCCAGGCTCATGGCACAGGTATCCCACTCTCATCGTAGACTCATCCCTGCTCATCGCAGTTCCATCTCCTGCTGATCGTAGATCCATCACGCGCTCACCGCAGATCCTTTCCCTTGCTCATCACAGATCTGTCCCCCACTCATCACAGATCCATCCCACACTAATCACAGACCTGTCCCCCACTAATCACAGACCTGTCCCCCACTAATCACAGACCTGTCCCCCACTCATCACAGATCCGTCCCCCGCTTATCATAGATCCGTCTCCCACTCATCACAGATCCATCCATCGTATATCAGTCCCGCGCTCATCATAGATCTGTCTTCCACTCATCGCAGTCAACCCATCCCCCACTCACCACAGATCCATCCCGCTGTCACCGCAGATCCTTTCCAGGCTCATGGCACAGGTATCCCACTCTCATCGTAGACTCATCCCTGCTCATCGCAGTTCCATCTCCTGCTGATCGTAGATCCATCACGCGCTCACCGCAGATCCTCCACATGCTCATCGCATATCCATCCTGCACTCATCGCCGAACCGTCTCCCGCTCATTGTAGACCCGTCCCCAGCTCATTGTAGACCCGTCCCCAGCTCATTGTAGACCCATCCCCAGCTCATTGTAGACCCGTCCCAGCTCATTGTAGGCCCGTCCCCAGCTCATTGTAGACCCGTCCCCAGCTCATTGTAGACCCATCCCCAGCTCATTGTAGACCCGTCCCCAGCTCATTGTAGGCCCGTCCCCAGCTCATTGTAGGCCCGTCCCAGCTCATTGTAGGCCCGTCCCCAGCTCATTGTAGACCTGTCCCCAGCTCATTGTAGACCCGTCCCCAGCTCATTGTAGGTCCGTCCCCAGCTCATTGTAGACCCGTCCCCAGCTCATTGTAGACCCGTCCCCAGTTCATTGTAGGCCCGTCCCCAGCTCATTGTAGACCCGTCCCCAGCTCATTGTAGACCCGTCCCCAGCTCATTGTAGACCCGTCCCCAGCTCATTGTAGGCCCGTCCCAGCTCATTGTAGACCCATCCCCAGCTCATTGTAGACCCGTCCCCCACTTATCGCTGATTCGTCCCAAGCTTATTAACTATCTGTCCTGTGGCCACTGCATGTTTGTCCCACAGCCAATGCACCTCCATTGTCCTTGAAAAATATTTAATTCTTTCTTATATTTTTCTAGGGCCACCTTGAGAAAGCTTCGTCCTGAAGACATGTTTGAGACATGGGTAGGTGGAAGACCCTGGAGCAGCAGAATGAGTGTGCAAGGAAATGGATGATGATGAGGGGGAGGCTGTGTATTTGGGGTACTCAAGTTGGTTTTCCAGTTTTAGGATATTGATAGGCCATCAATTTCAGATAAGAAGGGTCCATCCCCAACCTTTCACAAAATACCTGCAGAGAGGCATGCTCTTTGTTCTGATCCTGGCAAACTTGTGTCATTTTGCTGCTTTTAATACAACTACTAGTATGATATATCCATAAAATGTTCCTGTACAAAAACACCTCCCTACCCCCACCTCCTGTAGTGTCCCAGACAGGCCCCCCATCCATAGAGACTCAAAGTACTGCCCTCACCTCCCATAGGATGTCAAAAACTCGCTCTCATTTCACATATAGCTTAAGACCGCCATCCTCTCATACAAAGTCAAGACATCCATCACAGAGACTCAATCCGCCCACTCCTTTAGGCTCAAAAACCTGCCTCATTTCCCATAGCATCAAAAACACTCACCCCCACTACAAAGTCAAAGACCACCTCCCCCCATTGCACAGAGCTCAAATTCTGCCCCACCTCCTTCATAGAGACCATCAAACAACCCCCTCATTCCCACTTAGCAGTCAAAGAACCACCTCACTCCCCACATACTCTGTGAATAGACAGCCCCCCTCCTTCTACAGGTCAAAGAATCACCCACCCTCCATCAATATAGAGTCAAAGACCAACCCCCCCTCCCATATAGAGTCAAAGACCCCCTCATCTTCACATCAGTCAAAACTACCCCCATCCTACAGGCGTCAAAGACCCCGACCCTTTATAGCTTCAATGACCAAACCTCACTCCCTTAAATGTCAAAGACCTCCCACTCCAATCAGCAGTAAGACGTCAGATAAGCTTCAAAACCCACTCTCTCCCCATATACAGTCAAAGAACCACCTCATTTCACATGTGTCACCCCCACCTCCCATAGGATCAAAACCGTCATGTCATGAGCACTCCAGGTATCCCACAATCAACAGAGCAAGAGATACATGATCAGCCCAAGAACCTTTATTGCTTGAAAACATAAAAATCCATAAAACAATCCATCAGAAAAATCCATATAACAATCCAGCAGTATACTGTATCCAGGTAAACCAGGTTTCTCTAAATCCCTTTGTAGAGTCTCAACTCAACTCAGCGTCCCACACATAGACTGAAAACGCACTGCCTCTCCTTCCCCCAACCATCTCCCATATACAAAACAAGGTCTATTAACACACTCCTAGGGGGGTAGTATACACATTTACAGACTAGAATGACCTAGTAAGGACATATTCAGAGTAATTCAATTATCAGACTCTCTGGAGTATAATGAGTACACAGGAAGGGGAAGGGCTGAATACACAGTATAGGAACAGCACTTGCAGTAAAATATAACCCACCATATCCCACCGTCACACCGTTCCCTTCCAAAAAAGAGTCACATACCAACCAGTAGGGTTGGATGTGTGGGATGGCGCATAGATCAGCAGAGCTGAAAAAGTACTAGATGTAGCAGAGATGAGTATGCAGTCAGATACTCTAATTCAGGAGAGCTAAGGGTGCACCTTCCAATAGAAGTGAAAAGTAGATAGGCACCAGGTGAAAGTAGAGCTGGAAGTGTGGACAGCACCAGGAACAGCCGCTCAGAGAAGATAATCAGGCACCTTGTTGTAGATGAGCAGGCTAGGATGTGTGTATAGACTCAGGGTGACGTGGTACCAGCTAGCTCCACTACCTGAATACTCTGGACGTGCATAGTGGCCGGAGCTGGCCCCTAAAAGATGACATTGGATGTGCATGCTGGGTTATTATAAAAACAGACTAGCATATAAAAGCTAGGCATGGGGAAAGGAAGACGCAATACCCAGCACTGGAGCCAGGACTGGTATCAGGGTTGTCTATCTTTTACTCTGTGACCATCATTGCTGTGGTTTCCTCATCATGCCTGGATATCGCCAAGAAAGGTCTAATAATAGGAGGAAAGATCCCGGTGAGGCTGTGGATCATCTCAGCCCTCAAACTATCCACTCTGTTCCTGCAGGGCTCAGACTGTCCATAGACCACAGAGACTGGAGCACCCCCATATCTCCACAGTTCAATACTACAGTTAGGGATGCAATCAGAATGATCCCCCATTGTGAAATCAATGAAACGAGCTAAAGAGGTTTCTCAAAATTCACCACAAAATACCAATATTACCTAGTTCTACAATCTCAGAAGTATTCTCTTCTTCATATTTAGTAGATCCCCTATGGCTGTTATGACTTGCTGCCCACTGGCTGTTATGACATGCTGCCCTCTGGCTGTTATGACGTGCTGCCCTAGGGCTGTTATGACATGCTGCCCTCTGGCTGTTATGACGTGCTGCCCTCTGGCTGTCATGACGTGCTGCCCTCTGGCTGTTATGATTTGCTGCCCTCTGGCTGTCATGATGTGCTGCCCTCTGGCTGTTATGACGTGCTGCCCTCTGGCTGGTATGACGTGCTGCCCTCTAGCTGGTATGACGTGCTGCCCTCTGGCTGTTATGACCTGCTACAGACAGTTATGTATTGTGAGACTTCAGCTTCTAGCATCGTTTATGAGGCACCTCAGCCCAGTAAAGGCAATGCCCTCCAGGTCACAATATTTTCAGGTTGTTGCAACCAACTTCACTCCCCACCAAGATTTCCTTTAAGGCTCAGGTTAGGTGACTGTAATGGCTGCCCCAGAATTTCCCTGGACTTCTCCTTCCAAGCACTAATGGACAATGAGATACTGGGATCATTGTTCTGTTGGAAACTCCAATAACGCTCAAGCTTAAAGAGAATCTGTCAGTAAGATCACCCTTACTAAGACGTCTATATGGGCACAAGGTCATAGATGACATGGCTTTCTTTTGGGTGATTGACAGCTCCAACCTGGAGCTGGGGTGTGATGAGCTGTCGGTGTTTTGAGTGACAGCTCAGTCGTCCAATCCTTTCCTGGGATGTGCTGGGTTTTTGCAGGTGTTCCCTTTTCCCTGTGATTGCCCAGTTACTTTTACCCCAGAACACTGCCAGTCGTAGCATTCAGTCTTTTGGTGCTTGTAGGCCTGTATCTATCCTTGGTTTTCTGATCATTGCTTCCAGACCTCGGACCATCATCTGACCTTCCTTTTGCCTAGTCCTTTTGCTCTGTTCTGCTACTCTCCAGGTATTCTGACTCTGGAATGTTATCTAACTACACCTCTGTCTATCTCCTTAATCATTATTGGTATGTCTTGGTATCTGACCCCGGAATGCTTGGCTTTCCTGCCTCAGGACTTATCCATGGTAGGACTAGGATCACATTAGTGACTAGTATTACATTACGACTAGTCTTGTACTTTTTTCCCCACCAATGGATCCAGTTCATACCCTCTGTGATCATTTAGTGAATCTGACCCAAATGGTTCTGGATCTGGGATTCCAGAAGCTACAGTCCTCACAGTGCCAGCTGCAGGGTCAGTTTTCTAGTACTATCAACGCTTCCCATAGTTCTCTGTTACCAACAGTTGTTGACTTCTTTAGTGATAAAGAGAGACAGATGGCACTCACTGTTCTGAGCTTTACTTTAGTTTCATGTTCAGGAGCAGATACACATGGGGGAGGGAGGGGGAGCAGAGATACGGATGACAGCAGCTGTTTCATGCTTAGTGGCACTTCGACGGGTCCTGTGGAAGTGCTACCAAACAAGAAACAGCCGCTGTCATCCATGTCTCTGCTCCCCCTCCCTCCCCCATGTGTATCTGCTCCTGAACATGAAACTAAAGTAAAGCTCAGAACAGTGAGTGCCATCTGTCTCTCTTTATCTCTATTTACTCTTTCTGCTGGACTGTGAGATTGAGCACCACCGGAGCTGCTTTTACCGTGCCCGCGTCTTGGAGAGTGTAAAGGGTACCGTCACACTTGGCGACACACCAACGATCCCGACAGTGACTAGGGGTGCCGGTGTAGGCTGGGATGGGCCTATCCTCAGTCTAAACAATGGCAAGTCGGATCAATGCTTCCTGAAAGGCCATCAAGTGCTTCATGTTCCACCTAAAGAACCAGAGGGAAGAGCAGAGTGACATTAAGGGTACCGTCACACTTGGCGACACACCAACGATCCCGGCAGGTAGAATCGCTGGTGCATCGCCAAGTGTGACGGTACCCTTAATGTCACTCTGCTCTTCCCTCTGTTTTTTTAGGTGGAACATGAAGCACTTGACGGCCTTTCAGGAAGCATTGATCCGACTTGCCATTGTTCAGTTTGAGGATAGGCCCATCCCAGCCTACACAGGCACCCCTAGTCACTGTGGGGTCTGAGTCTGTACTGGATCCGGCTGGGTCAGTTGCAGCTTTACCTATCTTTCCCATGTGAGTTGATGTCACAGTCATAACATTATCACCAGGCCACTTCATTTTTGAGTGCTGAGAAGCCTTCATGGGCATTGTGGATGCCTTGGCCGCCCATGTACAGTCGACAACAACAGCATGCTTTATCTGCTGCAGCAGAGGCTTTACTTCACCCAAAACTGTCTTCTGAGCCGAAGGTAAATATACTGGATCGTTTCGACGGGGACCGAAGTAACTTTTCCATTATACTTTGTGTAAGTTGTATTTTCATCTCTGTCCTGCCTCCTCCGGAGGAGAGCGTCAACATGTGGATATTATTCTATCGTCGCTCCGTGAGGATCCTCAGGTTTGGACATTCTCCTTGTCTGAGGAGTCTCCAGTTTTTTCTCCAGTTGACACCATTTTCTCTGCTC
The DNA here is from genome assembly GCA_033576535.1 of Allobates femoralis. Taxonomy (NCBI): domain Eukaryota; kingdom Metazoa; phylum Chordata; class Amphibia; order Anura; family Aromobatidae; genus Allobates; species Allobates femoralis. The sequence continues at coordinate 24,710,089 of JARQOC010000002.1, forward strand.
TTGAACTCATTTATGATGATCCCAGTAAAGTTGCTGTTGCTGAATCAATGATCGCAGGTTGGTGCAGGGAAATCTTAAAGTGGAGGACTGCTGTTCTGGGCAGTGGAGACCTCCTGGAATGACCCAGCTCTCCGACCCTGCGCTCCTCCCCTGTGAATCTAGGGGCAGGCACGGCTCAACCTGACAGTCCACTTGGCCAATAGCTGTCCGTACTCTGGTATATCAGGCCACCTCCACTGCTGGGAGGTGCCTGATTATTTTGTTAGTAAGCTTCTGCTTCTCTGGCTGTTAATCAGGCCCACCTCGTGCTCTCCTCTGGAGGAACCCGTTCCAGCTCTTCTAGCCCCGGGCTCTGGTGCCTCATATCCTTCTTAGCCTTACCGTAGTATAGGCTAACCCTGCGAGCTGCCCTTCCTGGTACTAGCAGCTGTGTTATTTAGACCCCCTGGGCTTGCCCCTGACAAACCCTGTATAGGGGTTGGATAAACTAGGACCAGCTCACCCAGGGGAGTTCGGTACCACAGCCCAGTGGGTCCACTCTAGGGCGCCTTCCCCCGGAAGCGTGACACTTATTTTGTGGAAGTTGTTGTGCTTCTCGGTCCTTGGGTGGAGATGAGGGCTTTTGGCCTAGGGCTGATCAGGAGCAAAGGGCAAGGGTGGTGACCCAGACGTCTTCATCTTCAGAAGTAATTCTGGGAACAGGGTGACCCCGAGTCTAAGGATCAGACTAGTTCCCCTGATCGCCTTTTGCCCAGTTTTTCATCCAACTTTCTTATCCCCTTTAATGTTACACCACCCCATGACACAAGGGACGTAATTGAACTTTGATCACCTGCTCATCTCTGTCTATACTGCGGTTGAATGTAATGATTCAGTGCTTCACATACAATAATACATTTCTTAAGGGTAAATGGGAAAAGACACTGTCACTAATAGTCAAGGACATTGATTGTAAAGGTTTTATGTTATCTCTCATGCATTGGTAACTAAATGTGGAATTATAATTATGTCTGCATTTGTTGATTCAGGTTTTGCCTTAGATCTGATTGACAGTGATGTCGCTCTCAAGGGTGGGTGCACAGTTTCTACTCTCGGTCATCCTATTCAGGTGTCCACAAATGATAACTCTCCACTTACCCAAAGTCTTGTTACATCTAAGGTTGAGAATGTGTGAGTGAGGGTGAGAACGTTACACACTTGGGTATCTTCAAGTCTATGGAACACAATCCTACAATCAATTGGGAAGAGTCATGAAGTTAAGTCTTGGGGGGGATTTTTGATTTTACCAATTGGTTATCCAAATCCTTGGCAAACTTGAGATCTCTTCCTCCAGATTTTATTCAGGATTTTGAGGATATTTTTATCTGAGACGAAATGTGAAGTTCTTCCCCCGCATAGGTCACATGATTGTGCTATTGAATTTATACCAAAGGCCAAACTGTATAAATCTCATCTGTTTAATCTCTCTCTTCCTGAAAGAGATAAATTGCCTTGAAAGAATATGTTCAAGAGTCTCTCTAAGGGTCACATAAGGCTGTCCATCTCACCAGTTGATGTGGGATTTTTCTTTACTAAGAAAAAAGATGGAGGGTTGTGTCCGTGTTTTAATTTTAGACACATAACTGTATGTAATCCAAACCCACTACCTATTATGCCTGATCTGTGTAACCAACCAGTGGGGGCCAAGAGGTTTTCTAAACTGGATTTGAGAGTATACAACCTCATACGTGTTCACCAAGATGATGAGTGGATGATGCCTTCAATACACCCGAGGGTTACTTTGAAAGTTTGGTTATGCCATTCGGTTTGACCAATGCCCCAGAAGTCTTTCAGAACTTCATAAATTATATCTTTCTTTAGTGGGTAGATTTGTAGTGATATACTCTCATGATATCTTTGTTACTCAGGTTCTCATGAGTCCCATCATGAGCATGTTTGACAGGTGCTTCAAGTTCTTTGTGATAACCAATTATTTGCAGGGCTAGAGAAGTGTCAATTTGAGGAGCAGTAGATTCAGTTTTTGGGACAATTGGTTTCTACTAAAGGTTTTCTGATTGATCCCGTTAAGGTACAGACCATCCTTAATTAGGTGCAACCTACTAATCTTAAAGCTTAACAAAGGTTTTTAGATTTTGCTAATTATTATCTTAGGTTCATTACGAATTTCTCAGTTATAGTCAAATCTGTTACTGATATGACCAAGACTGATATGATATGACTGATGCTGATGTCTTTACGGCTCTCATGACAGCTATTTTTTTAAAGCTCCAGTCCTCAATCGAATCAAGGTTGATTTGCCTTTTGTGGTGGAGGTAGATGCCTCTTCTGTGGGGATGGTACCATTCTTTTACGGAAGAAGCAGAGGCGGACTTACCGTGGTGCAGCTGGTTCAGCAGCCCCAGGGCCCCGTCCGGCTAGGGGGCCCCTCAAACCTCCCGCCCCTCCTGTCCTCTGTCGTCCCGGCACCCAGGTCCCAGGACTGCGCGGCCAGGCGCAGGTAGGAAGTGCAGGAGCTATAGCAACACCCCCCCCACCGCTCCTCGCCGACATCCACTAGCATCCCTCCCCCCGCTCCTCACCTTCAGCTGCTGCACCAGGGTCCACTTGGTATAAGGTCCGCCACTGAGAAGAAGGATGGTTACTTTCATGTTTGTGCTTTTTTTTTCTCAGGAATTCTCACAAGCAGAGTCCAACTATGACATAAGCGATCAGGAACTCTTGGCGGTTGAGAGTTTTTCGAGAAATTGAGGCATTGGTTGGAGGGGGCTAGGCATAGACCAGTGGTTCCCAAACTCCAGTCCTCACGGCTCCCAGTAGGTCATGTTTTCAGGATTTCTTTAGTATTGCACAGGTGATGCCTTGATGATGATTCCTTCACCTGTGCAATTCTAAAGAAATCCTGAAAACATGATCTGTTTGGGACCACGAGGACTGGAGTTTGGGAAACACTGGCATAGACTAACTGTCTTTATTGATCACAAAACGTTATTGTATGTCGATGCTGCTAAAGGCTTGAATACTAGAGAGGCCCAGTTGGCCTATTTTTACCGCTTGGTTTAATTTCTCAGTGATGTATCTCCCTGGTACTAAGAATGTTAAGGTTGATGCTTTATCACATATTTTTGTTTCGGAGTTGAGGGACGATAGTCCGGTTACAATTTGTAGTGAGTGAGTGGTGGGTGCTCTAGGGGTTGTTCTCAGACAGCGCATTGTGGTGACTCAGGTTGGTGCATCAGAGGGTATACCACCTGTTTCATCTGTCCTCATTTCGTACTGCCCTTCTTAAAGTACATGACATTGTGTTGACCGCAGGGGTGGACCTACTGTGGTGCAGCTGGTTCAGCTGCACCAGGGCCCCAACCGGCTAGGGGGCCCCTCAAGCCTGCAGGGGGGCCCCCAGCCGACCCCCATGTCCCTGTGTCAGAGGAGAGGGAGTTAACTGAGGGAAGCTTCTTGCTTCCCTCGGCTGATCCCGCCCCTCCTCTCCTCTGCCGCCCCGGCTCCCAGGACTGCGCGGCACGGCGGCGCAGGTAGGAGATGCAGCAGCTATAGCACCCCCCCACTCCTTGCTGACATCCGCTCACACCCCCCCCACGCTCCTCACCGACATCCACTAGCACCCAAGCCTCCCCCCCTCTGCTCCTCACCATCAGCTGCTGCACCAGGGCCCCTCTTGTCATAAGGTCCGCCACTGGTTGGCCGGGCATCCCTATTCCTCTGCCACATGGAGAGCTGTTTCCAGGTCCTTCTTGGCATCAGAATGCTCGAAAGGATGTTGATAAGTATGTCCGTAAGTGCAGAGTTTGCGCTAGGTCTAAAGCCCCTCAACAAGGCCATGGCAGGGTTTCTTTTGCCTAATAAGGTTCCTTCTAAACCTTGGACTTATTTTGGATTCCATCACACGTTTGCCTAATTCTGGTTGTAATACTGTAGTATAGGTGGTGGATCATTTCCGGCAGATGATTTACTAAAATTGCCTACGACTAAGGGCTACATTCACGCGGTGAGTTCTTGCACCGGTTTTGACGCGTTCCTTACAGATACACTATTGCAGTGAAAATGCAGTCACTAACTGTCCCAGAGAAGTCAATGCATTTCACAATTCTGCATTCACATACTGCGCTTTTTACAGACCCGTTCTTGGGCTCGAGAATGGATCCGTTAAAGGCATGAGCATGTCAATTATTTTGCTTTTACTCACCTCCCTGCGCTCCCACGGTGACCGCCACCAATGTTCTCATACCGGGAGGACGCAGGACCTGCGAGAGGACCTGGCACTGCGCCATGAGACCGAGCAATGTCACTCAGACACATGCGCAGGGTCCTAGAGGCACCAACACTGCAGCCTCCGGTAATGAGGACATCAATGATGGTCACCGACGGAGCGCAGGGAGGTGAGTAAAAGCACAGCAGCATTCACACACGTGAGAATCTGTTCTTGGGGCAGTTTCTGCCACAGAATCATTGGTGTCCTCGATTGATTACAGGAGGACGATCTGGATGGAATTCACATTGTGGCTTTCGCTGAGGAGGAAGATCCAGGTGAGACATTGCTACAAGCTAACAAATGTGATAGTGCTGGTGATGATGATTGGGATGGTGCTGGTGATGATGATTGGGATAGTGCTGGTGATGATGATTGGGATAGTGCTGGTGATGATGATTGGGATGGTGCTGGTGATGATGATTGGGATAGTGCTGGTGATGATGATTGGGATAGTGCTGGTGATGATGATTGGCATAGTGCTGGTGATGATGATTGGGATAGTGCTGGTGATGATGATTGGAATAGTGCTGGTGATGATGATCGGGATAGTGCTGGTGATGATGATTGGGATGGTGCTGGTGATGATGATTGGGATAGTGCTGGTGATGATGATTGGGATAGTGCTGGTGATGATGATTGGCATAGTGCTGGTGATGATGATTGGGATAGTGCTGGTGATGATGATTGGGATAGTGCTGGTGATGATGATCGGGATAGTGCTGATGATGATGATCGTGATAGTGCTGGCGATGATCGAAATAGTGCTGGTGATGATGATCTGGATAGTTCTGGTGATAGTGATTGGGATACTGCTGGTGATGATGATCGAGATAGTGCTGGTGATGATGATCGGGATAGTGCTGGTGATGATGATCGGGATAGTGCTGGTGATGATGATCGAGATAGTGCTGGTGATGATGATCGGGATAGTGCTGGTGATGATGATCGGGATAGTGCTGGTAATGATGAACGGGATAGTTCTGGTAATGATGATCGGCATAGTGCTGGTGATGATGATCGGGATCGTGCTAGTGATGATCGAAATAGTGCTGGTGATGATGATTAAATAGTGCTGGTGATGATGATTGGGATAGTGCTGGTGATGATGATCGGGATAGTTCTGATGATGATGATCGTGATAGTGCTGGTGATGATCGAAATAGTGCTGGTGATGATGATCTGGATAGTTCTGGTGATAGTGATTGGGATACTGCTGGTGATGATGATCGGGATAGTGCTGGTGATGATGATCTGGATAGTTCTGGTGATAGTGATTGGGATACTGCTGGTGATGATGATCGAGATAGTGCTGGTGATGATGATCGGGATAGTGCTGGTGATGATGATCGGGATAGTGCTGGTGATGATGATCGAGATAGTTCTGGTAATGTTGATCGGGATAGTGCTGGTAATGATGATCGGGATAGTGCTGGTGATGATGATCGAGATAGTGCTGGTGATGATGATCGGGATAGTGCTGGTAATGATGATTGGGATAGTGCTGGTGATGATGATCGGGATAGTGCTGGTGATGATGATCGGGATAGTGCTGGTGATGATGATCGGGATAGTGCTGGTGATGATGATCGGGATAGTGCTGGTAATGATGAACGGGATAGTGCTGGTGATGATGATCGGGATAGTGCTGGTGATGATGATCGGGATAGTGCTGGTGATGATGATCGGGATAGTGCTGGTGATGATGATCGGGATAGTGCTGGTAATGATGAACGGGATAGTTCTGGTAATGATGATCGGCATAGTGCTGGTGATGATGATCGGGATCGTGCTAGTGATGATCGAAATAGTGCTGGTGATGATGATTAAATAGTGCTGGTGATGATGATTGGGATCGTGCTGATGATGATCAAATTAGTGCTGGTGATGATGATCTGGATAGTTCTGGTGATGATGATTGGGATAGTGCTGATGATGATGATTGGGATAGTGCTGGTGATGATGATCGGGATAGTGTTGATGATCGGGATAGTGCTGGTAATGATGATTGGGATAGTGCTAGTGATGATGATTGGGATAATGCTGGTGATGATGATCGGGATAGTGCTGGTGATGATCTGGATCATGCTGGTGATGATGATCGGGATAGTGCTGGTAATGATGAACGGGATAGTTCTGGTGATGATGATTGGGATAGTGCTGGTAATGATGATCGAAATAGTGCTGGTGATGATGATTGGGATAGTGCTGGTGATGATGATTGGGATCATGCTGATGATGATCAAATTAGTGCTGGTGATGATGATCTGGATAGTTCTGGTGATGATGATTGGGATAGTGCTGCTGATGATGATTGGGATAGTGCTGGTGATGATGATCGGGATAGTGTTGATGATGATGATCGGGATAGTGCTGGTGATGATGATTGGGATAGTGCTGGTAATGATGATCAAACTAGTGCTGGTGATGATGATTGGGATAGTGCTGGTGATGATGATTGGGATCATGCTGATGATGATCGAAATAGTGCTGGTGATAATGATTGGGATCATGCTGATGATGATCAAATTAGTGCTGGTGATGATGATCTGGATAGTTCTGGTGATGATGATTGGGATAGTGCTGATGATGATGATTGGGATAGTGCTGGTGATGATGATCGGGATAGTGTTGATGATGATGATCGGGATAGTGCTGGTGATGATGATCGGGATAGTGTTGATGATGATGATCGGGATAGTGCTGGTGATGATGATTGGGATAGTACTAGTGATGATGATTGGGATAATGCTGGTGATGATGATTGGGATAGTGCTGGTGATGATCACGAATAGCTCTGTTGACATTGACAATATTTCTGAGTTATTCATCATGATGATGATTATATTCTAGGCATATATTCATGATAGTGAGAGGTGATAAAGAATGATAGTTATAATTAGGATGAAGATTACAGTAATTTGTGATGATGACAAAATATGCTTCTTCTTAGTAAGAGTGATAATTATTATAGTGAAGATTGGGGTGAAGAATGTGGGGGTGATGAGTGTGGGGGTTATGAGTGTGAGGATGATGAGTCTTGTGATGATGAGTGTTGTGATAATGAGTGTTGTGATGATGAGTAGAGATGAGTGAACATCTGGATGTTTGAGTTCAGCTGCTGCCTGTTCGGGACTAGCTCATGAACCCATAAATCCTCGGAGTTCACTGATTGGCTGTTCGGCTGTCCCCCCACATACAGCCAGCCATAACCAAAAGATGTCTGGGAGCAGGAGGGTGGGGATTTTAACGTTTATTTGCCAACCACACTACTGATGATAATGTGGGATTTAACCCCAGTGCAAGACAATCACATGCTGCTCGTGGCTTGCACTGGCCCAACTACCCAGCGAACTGGAGCACAGCGATCCCAGCTCAAGCACTTAGAAGACAGAATTCCCCCGAACTCCAGCCCCAAACAGGCCCTGAACAGGTTTGCTCATCTGTGATGATAAGTGTTGTGATGATGAGTGTTGCAATAATGGGGGAATTAGTGTTGCTGCTATGAAGATTGTTGCGATGATAAGTGTTGAAATGATGAGCGTTGCGATGATGCATGTTGTGATGATGAATGTTGCGATAATGTATTTTGCCATGATGAGTCTTGCGATGATGAGTGTTGCAATGATGAGTGTTGCGATTATGAGTGTTGTGATAATGAGTGTTGCGATGATGAGTGTTGCAATAATGGGAGAATGTGTGTTGCTATGATGATTGTTGCGATGATAAGTGTTGAGATGATGAGCGTTGCGATGATGAGTGTTGCGATGATGCATGTTGTGATGATGAATGTTGCGATGATGTATTTTGCGATGATGAGTCTTGCAATGATGAGTGTTGCGATTATGAGTGTTGTGATAATGAGTGTTGCGATGATGAGTGTTGCAATGATGAGTGTTGCGAAGAAGAGTGATGCGATGATGAGTGTTGCGATGATGAGTGTTGCAATAATGGGAGAATGAGTGTTGCTATGATGATTGTTGCGATGATAAGTGTTGAGATGAGCGTTGCGATGATGAGTGTTGTGATGATGCATGTTGTGATGATGAATGTTGCGATGATGTATTTTGCGATGTTGAGTGTTGCAATGTTGAGTGTTGCGATATTGAGTGTTTGTATGATGAGTGTTGTAATGATGAGTGTTGCAATGATGAGCGTTGCAATGATGAGTGTTGCAATGTTGAGTGTTGCGATGTTGAGTGTTGTGATGATGAGTTTTGTGATGATGAGTGTTGCGATATTGAGTGTTTGTATGATGAGTGTTGCGATGATGCATGTTGTGATGATGAATGTTGCGATGATGTATTTTGCGATGTTGAGTGTTGCAATGTTGAGTGTTGCGATATTGAGTGTTGCAATGATGAGTGTTGCAATGATGAGTGTTGCAATGATGAGTTGCAACGTTGAGTGTTGCGATGTTGAGTGTTGCGATGTTGAGTGTTGCGATGCTGAGTGTTGTGATGATGAGTGTTGCGATGATGAGTGTTGCGATGATGAGTGTTGTGATGATGAATGTTGCGATGATGAGTGTTGTGATGATGAGTGTTGCAATGTTGAGTGTTGCGATATTGAGTGTTGCAATGATGAGTGTTGCAATGATGAGTGTTGCAATGATGAGTTGCAATGTTGAGTGTTGCGATGATGAGTGTTGCGATGATGAGTGTTGTGATGATGAGTATTGTGATGATGAGTGTTGTGATGATGAGTGTTGCGATGTTGAGTGTTGCGATGATGAGTGTTGCGATGATGAGTGTTGCGATGATGAGTGTTGCAATAATGGGAGAATGAGTGTTGCTATGATGATTGTTGTGATGATAAGTGTTGAGATGATGAGCGTTGCGATGATGAGTGTTGTGATGATGCATGTTGTGATGATGAATGTTGCGATTATGTATTTTGCGATGTTGAGTGTTGCAATGTTGAGTGTTGCGATATTGAGTGTTGTAATGATGAGTGTTGTAATGATCAGTGTTGCAATGATGAGCGTTGCAATGATGAGTTTTGCAATGTTGAGTGTTGCGATGTTGAGTGTTGCGATGATGAGTGTTGCGATGATGAGTTTTGTGATGATGAGTGTTGCGATGATGAGTGTTGCGATGATGCATGTTGTGATGATGAATGTTGCGATGATGTATTTTGCGATGTTGAGGGTTGCAATGTTGAGTGTTGCGATATTGAGTGTTGCAATGATGAGTGTTGCAATGATGAGTGTTGCAATGATGAGTTGCAATGTTGAGTGTTGCGATGTTGAGTGTTGCAATGTTGAGTGTTGCGATGTTGAGTGTTGCGATGATGAGTGTTGCGATGATGAGTGTTGTGATGATGAGTGTTGTGATGATGAGTATTGTGATGTTGAGTGTTGTGATGATGAGTGTTGCAATGATGAGTGTTTTGCAATGATGAGTATTGTGATGATGAGTGTTGTAATGATGAGTATTGTGATGATGAGTGTTTTGCAATGATGAGTGTTGTGATGATGAGTGTTACGATGATGTGTAATGGGTTTCTCTTCACTTTCCTGTCTCCTGTTTCACCTCGCTGCTCCTGGACATCAGATGGTTTTGAATTTATCCAGATCCTGAAGGAAGTTGCCCGAGAGAACACGGAGAATCCGGATCTGAGCATCGTGTGGATCGATCCAGATGATTTCCCTCTGGTGACGTTGCAGTATTATTGTGTGACATTGCTGTGGTTGTGTCTCCTCCTTCAGATCCTCCTAAATCTTGGTCCCTGCCATCAGTCTGGGTTTGTTCTCACTATGTATGATGACGGCAACTAAATGAGCGTCACAAAACCGCCCCAAAAACTGAGAATAGAGCAGAGTAATGTCCATGCTCCGGCACACATCATCCTCTTGTGTCACATCTATTAACTTTCTCATTCTACAAGGTGTTTGGAGGCCGCCCGCACTTTATTCTTTAATGTCTAAAGCAAAGACGCTGGTGGCCACACCACCAGAAAAGCGACTGAGAAGGAGTCGGCACAGACACTTCAGGAAAATGATGGTTTCCTAAAGCATTTTCACACTGTAAAACTAGTCTGGGTCCGCCGGTGACGTAATCCCTTAACACCCAAGACAAAAATATCTGTTATGGAGGATGTCAGAGACTTTGGGGCTTCCTCAGGAGCTGCAACCGCTCCTCACAGGGCTGATTCGGCTCCATTATACAGTTGACATCTGACTCTAGAACTGCCGCCCTGTTGATTGCTGACAACGGCATAACCACCGTGATCCAGCCTGGACGGCCAACCCCATATCCGCCATGTGGTCACTTCTGTGGCTGAGCGTCTGAGGAGGCCATGATGTTTACTGCCACATTGCTGTATATGGTACAAGCAATCACATGATAACAGACTGAGCTCCCTATCCATAGTCAAAAAATAGAAAATAGCGGCAGTCGATGCCAGCGTACAGCGCTATCCTTTATTCTAACAAATCCATGAGCTGTGCCGGTCAGACACTATCTCAGCAGGCCAACGCCGCCTTCAACAATCAAGGCCTCCGCCATATTCCTCAGCCCTCCCTAGACTCCGACATCCCCTTCTCACTTTCTAGCTTTTCAGGCCTCTCTCTACCTTCAGGCTCCTCTGTCTCCTTCAGGCTCCTCTGTCCTCCAGACCTTGTCATCTCCAACAGAACTCTGTCTCTCTAGATTGATCTGTCCTCCAGACACCTCTATCTTCTTCCATACTTCTCTAGACTCTTCTCTCCTTGTCCTGATTCCTGTTGTCTTTAGACTCCTTTGTCCTCTCCAAAACCTCTATATTTCCACAGACTCTTCGGTCTCTTCCAGACGTCTATGTCATATGTCTTCTGTACCCTCTTCCAGACTTGCTCCCAGTACTCTATGTCATACTCTAGACCATGGTTCCCCAACCTGTAGCTTGGGAGCCACATGGCTCTTGGGACCATGATGTGTGGCTCGTGGCTGTCTTCCACGTGCATTAGCTGCAGGTTTAGTAAACCGCTTTGAAGAGCAGGTCTCCAGATGGTGACTTATATGAGCAGCTCCACGTAGCACATACAAGAGCAGATCTGCATGGGCGTAAGGTAGGAACCCCTGGACCTTGGTATAATGCCTCAGTGAGATATCTGTGGAAAAGCTTTGGTTGTAATTATACCCGTAATGGGGGCTCTGGTTGTCACTACTGTGAGAGAGCAGGAACTGGATCTAGCTCTCAAAAAAGGTTGGGGACCACTGGACAATTTCTTAGCCTCCAGACACCTCTATCCTTTTAAACTACTCTATAAACTCCTCTGTCCTGTCCAGTCTTCTCTGTCCTTCTCTATGTTCCTGTGTCCTCTCCTTCCCTGAGACTTCTTCTTCTCGGTCTACCTTTGCCTCTTACAGAACTTAAGATCAACTCCAGACATCTCTGTCCTCATAGAGACTCCGATTTTGCCTCAAGACTCTATGGCCTATCCTTCAAAACATTCATGACACCAGAAACCTCTCTATTCCTTCATAGTCCTCTATCTACTCTAGAGACTCCAGTATGCACCTTTCTCTTCCAGACAACTCTGTCTTGTCCAAATTCCTCTTCTTCAGACTTCTTTGGCCTCTTTAGACTCGCTATCAGACCTCTTTCTCCCCTTCAGGAACATCTATTGTCCTCCAGAGTCCTCTGTCCCCTCGTCCACACTTCTATGTTTTTTCCAAACTCCTCCAGACTCCTTGTGTCCTCTCCATAGTCCTGTCTTTCTTCCATCTTCCTCCAGACTCCTTGTGTCCTCTCCATAGTCCTGTCTTTCTTCCATCTTCCTCCAGTTGACGTGTTGACAATGAGTTACTGCATCATTTCTATGCTGTTATCAATAATCTTCCATCTTTTCCCCACAGTTGGTGACGTACTGGGAGAAGACTTTCCATATTGACCTGTTCAGACCACAAATTGGAGTCGTTAATGTGACAGATGTGAGTATTGAGGCTCAATGATACATGGACTGAATCTGTATAGATGAGATGCACTCAGCTGTGCAATAATCTGAGGAATACAGTGAAGGAAATAAGTATTTGACCCCTTGCTGATTTTGTAAGTTTTCCCACTGACAAAGACATGAACAGTCTATAATTTTAAGGGTCGGTTAATTTTAACAGTGAGAAAAAGAATATCAGAAATAAAATCCAGAAAATCACATTGTCTAATTTATATATTTATCTGAATTTTGCAGAGAGAAATAAGTATTTGATCCCTCTGGCAAACAAGACTTAATACTTGGTGGCAAAACCCTTGTTGGCAGTACAGCAGTCAGACCAGGGGCGGACCTACCGTGGTGCAGCTAGTTCAGCTGCACCAGGGCCCAGACCGGCTAGGGGGCCCCTCAAGCCTGCCGGGGGGCCTCCAGCCGACCCCGTAACCCGATGTCAGAGGAGAGGAGGGTCAGGCAAGGGAAGCAGGAAGCTGCCCGATCCCGCGCCTCCTCCCCTCTGCCACCCCGGCTCCCAGCAACGCACTCAACGGCTCAGCGCAGGGCGCAGGTAGGAGAGCCAACTGTCGCCAGCACCCCTGCCCCACCCCCTGCTCCTCACCAGGGCTTCTCCGGGCTCTAGGTCCGCCACTGAGTCAGACGTTTCATGTAGATGATGGTGAGGTTTGCACACATATCAGGAGGGATTTTACTCCACTCCTCTGTGTGATTCTCTCCTGTGATTCTCCTCTGTGATTCCTCCCTGTCATTCTCCCTTTGATTACTCCATGATTCTTTCATGATTCTTTCCTGGGATTCCTCTCTGTGATTCCTCCCTGTGATTCTCCCCTGTGATTCTCTTACGATTCTCCCCTGTGATTCTCCCCTGTGATTCTTCCCTGTGATTCTCTTACGATTCTCCTCTGATTCTCTCCTGTGATTCTCTTCTGTGATTTCTCCCGGTGATTCTCGCCTGTGATTCCTCCCTGTGATTCTCCCCTGTGATTCTCTTACGATTCTCCCTTGTGATTCCTCCCTGTGATTCTTCCCTGTGATTCTCTTACGATTCTCCTCTGATTCTCTCCTGTGATTCTCTTCTGTGATTTCTCCCGGTGATTCTCGCCTGTGATTCCTCCCTGTGATTCTCCCTGTGATTCTCTTACGATTCTCCCTTGTGATTCCTCCCTGTGATTCTTCCCTGTGGTTCTCTTGCAATTCTTCTCTGATTCTCTCCTGTGATTCTCTTCTGTGATTTCTCCCGGTGATTCTCGCCTGTGATTCCTCCCTGTGATTCTCCCCTGTAATTCTCCCCTGTGATTCCTCCCTATGATTCTCCCCTGTGATTCGTCCCTGTGGTTCTCCCTGTGTTTCTTCTCTTGAGATTCTCCCTTGTGATTCCTGCCTGTGATTCTCCCCTGTGATTCATCCCAGTGGTTCTCCCCTGTGATTCTCCCCTGTGATTCTCTTGTGATTCTCCTCTGATTCTCTCCTCTGATTCTCCCCTGTGATTCTCCTCTGATTTTCTCCTCTGATTCTCTCCTCTGATTCTCCTCTGTGATTCCTCCCTGTGATTCTCCCCTGTGATTCCTCCCTGTGATTCTCCCTTTGATTACTCCATGATTCTTTCATCATTCTTTCCTGGGATTCTTCTCTGTGATTCTCCCCTGTGATTCTCCCCTGTGATTCTCCCCTGTGATTCTTCTCTTGAGATTCTCCCCTGTGATTCCTCCCTGTGATTCCTCCCTGTGATTCCTCCCTGTGATTCTCCCCTGTGATTCTCTTACGATTCTCCCCTGTGATTCCTCCCTGTGATTCTGATTCTCCTCTGTGATTCTCTTGCGATTCTCCTCTGATTCTCCCCTGTGATTCTCCTCTGATTCTCTCCTCTGATTCTCCCTGTGATTCTCCCCTGTGATTCTTTTGTGATTCTCCTCTGATTCTCTCCTGTGATTCTCCTCTGTGATTCCTCCCTGTTATTCTCCCCGTGATTCCTCCCTGTCATTCTCTCTTTGATTACTCCATGATTCTTTTGTGATTCTTTCCTGGATTCTTCTCTGTGATCCTCCCTATGATTCTCCCCTGTGATTCTCCCCTGTGATTCTTTTGTGATTCTCCTCTGATTCTCGCCTGTGATTCCTCCCTGTCATTCTCCCTTTGATTACTCCATGATTCTTTCCTGGGATTCTTCTCTGTGATTCCTCCCTGGGATTCTCCCCTGTGATTTGTCCCTGTGATTCCCTCTGTGATTCTCTTCTGTGATTTGTCCCTGTGATTCTCCTCTGTGATTCCCCCTGTGATTCTCCTCTGTGATTTGTCCCTGTGATTCTCTTCTGTGATTCCCCCTGTGATTCCCCCTGTGATTCTCCCCTGTGATTCCTCCCTGTGATTCTCCTCTGTGATTCCCCCTGTGATTCTCCTATGATTCTCTCCTGTGATTCTCCTCTGTGATTCCTCCCTGTCATTCTCCCTTTGATTACTCCATGATTCTTTCCTGCGATTCCCCCTGTGATTCCTCCCTGTGATTCTCTTGCGATTCTCCTCTGATTCTCTCCTGTGATTCCTCCCTGTGATTCTCCTTGATTACTCCATGATTCGTCTGTGAATCTTTCCTGTGATTCTCCCCTGTCATTCCCCCTGTGATTCTCCTCTGTGATTCTCCTCTGTGATTCTCCTCTGTGATTCCCCCTGTGATTCTCCTTTGTGATTCTCCCTGTGATTCTCCTCTGTGATTCTCCTCTGTGATTCTCCTCTGTGATTCCCCCTGTGATTCTCCTCTGTGATTCTCCTCTGTGATTCTCCCCCTGTGATTCTCCTCTGTGATTCTCCCCCTGTGATTCTCCCTGTGATTCTCCTCTGTGATTCTCCTCTGTGATTCTCCTCTGTGATTCTCCTCTGTGATTCTCCCTGTGATTCTCCTCTGTGATTCTCCTATGTGATTCTCCTCTGTGATTCTCCCCCTGTGATTCTCCCCCTGTGATTCTCCTCTGTGATTCTCCTCTGTGATTCTCCCCCTGTGATTCTCCTCTGTGATTCTCCTCCGTGATTCTCCCCCTGTGATTCCCCTGTGATTCTCCTCTGTGATTCTCCCCTGTGATTCTCCTCTGTGATTCTCCTCTGTGATTCTCCCCCGTGATTCTCCTCTGTGATTCTCCCTGTGATTCTCCTCTGTGATTCTCCTCTGTGATTCTCCTCTTGATTCCTCTGTGATTCTCCTCTGTGATTCTCTCTGTGTTCTCCTGTGATTCCCTGGATTCCTCGTGATTCCCTGTGATTATCTTGTGATTCTCCCTGTGATTCCCTGTGATTCTCCTCTGTGATTCCCTCTGTGATTCTCCTCTGTGATCTCCTCTGTAATTCTCCTCTGTGATTTCCCCTGTGATTTCCTGTGATTTCCCCTGTGATTCTCCTCTGTGATCCCTTGATTCTCTGTGACTCCCCTGTGATTCCCCTGTGATTCCTCTGTGATTCTCCCGGATTCTCTCTGTGATCTCCCTGTGATTCTCCCCCTGTGATTCTCCTCTTGATTCTCCCCCTGTGTTCTCCCTGTGATTCTCTTGTGATTCCCTGTGATTCTCCTCTGTGATTCTCCCCGTGATTCTCCTGTGTCTCTGATTTCCTTATTCCCCTTGATCCTTTTCTCCTCTTGATTCCTGTGATTCCTGATCCTGTCTCGTTTCTCGGATTTCTGTTTCCTGTATTTCTTGTGATCCCTGGATTCCCTGTGATTCTCGTGTTCCGTGATCCCTGATCCTTGATCCCGGATTTCGTGATTCCTGATTTCCTCTGGATTCCTTGATTCCTGTGATTCCCTGTATCTCTGTGATTCCTTGATCTCTGTGATTCCTGATTCCCTTGATTCCCGTGATTCCTGTGATTCCTTGATTCCCTGTTTCCTTGGTTTCCTGTATCTCTGTGATTCTGTGTTCCGTGTTTCTGTTTCCTGATTCTCGTGTCCCTGTCTCTCTGTGACCCTTGTTCCCCTGATCCTCTGATTCTTGTATTCTCCGTGATTTCCTTTGATCTGTATCCCTATTTCTCTGTGTTCTCCCTGTGATTTCCGTGATTCCGTTTCTTTGATTCCTGATTTCCCTTATTTCCTGATTTCCGTGATTCCCTGGTTCTCTGTATCCGTGATTTCTTATCCTGTGATTCCTGGTTCTCTTTTCTCTTTATCCTGTGTTTCCTGTGTTCTCGTATTCCGTGATTCTCTGGTTCTCCCGTATTCTCTGATCTCGTGTTCTGATCCCTGCTCTGATTCTCCCGTGTCTCTGTGTCCTGTGATTTCTGTGTTCCCTGGATTCCCCGTGATTCTCTTGATTCCTCGGATCCTGTTCCCGTGTTTTCTTGTCCCTTTCCTGTGATCCTGATTCCCGGATTCCTCTGTGATTTCTCTGTGATCTCTATCCGGATTCCTGTTCTCCCCTGGATTCCCTTATTCCCTGTGTTTCCGTGTTCCCTTGTGTCCTGGATCCTTGTGTCCTGATCTCTTTATTCCTGATCCTTGATTCCTGTATTCCTCCTGTGATTTTGTGATTTCTGAATCCCGTATCCCGTGATTTCCTCTTGATTCTTGTGATTCCCTGTGATTTCCTATTCCTTGATTCTGTGTTTCTCTTTCCGTGATCCCTGTTTTCCCTGTATCCTGGATTCCTGTGATTCTCTGTGTTCCTCCTGTGTTTGATTTCTGTGTTTCTATTTCGATTTCTGATTCCCCTTGATTCTCCTTGTGATCCCTGTGATTCCCCTGTATTCTCCTTGTGATTCTCCTCTGTGATTCTCCTGTGTTCTCCTCGTGATTTCCCTGTGATCTCCCTGTGATTCTCTCTGTGATTCTCCCTGGATTCTCCTCTGTGATTCCCTGTGATTCCCTGTGATTCTCCCTGTGATTCTCCTGTGATTCTCTCCCCTGTGATTTCCCCGTGATTCTCCCTGTGATTCCCTGTGATTCTCCCTGGATTCTCCTGTGATTTCCTGTGATTTCTCCTGTGATTCTCCCTGTGATTCCCTGTGATTCTCCTGTGATTCTCCTCTGTGATTTCCCCTGTGATTCCCCTGTGATTCTCCCTGATTTGATTCTCCTCTGTGATTCCCTGTGATTCTCCTCTGTGATTCCCCTGTGATTCTCCTGTGATTCCCTGTGATTCTCTCTGTGATTCTCCCTGTGATCTCCTGTGATTCTTCCTGTGATTCTCCCTGTGATTCCTCTGTGATTCTCCCTGTATTCTCCTGTGATTCTCCCTGTGATTCTCCTGTGATTCCTGTGATTCTCTCTGTCCGTGATTCTCCTCTGTGATCCCTGTGATTCCCTGTGATTCTCCCTGTGATTCTCCCTGTGATTTCCTCTGTGATTCTCCCCTGTGATTCCCTGTGATTCTCCTCTGTGATTCCCTGTGATTCTCCTCTGTGATTCCCTGTGATTCTCCCTGTGATTCTCCTTGATTCTCTGTGATTCCTGTATTCCCCCATTCTCCTCTGTGATTCCCCCTGTGATTCCCCCTCGTGATTCTCCTCTGTGATTCTCCCCTGTGATTCTCCTCCTGTGATTCTCCCCCTGTGATTCTCCTGTATTCCCTCTGTGATTCTCCTCTGTGATTCTCCCCTGTGATTCTCCTCGGATCTCCCTGTGATTCTCCTCTGTGATTCTCCATGTGATTCTCCCTGTGATTCTCCCTCTGTGATTTCTCCCCTGTGATTCTCCTCTGTGATTCTCCTCTGTGATTCTCCCCCTGTGATTCTCCTCTGTGATTCTCCTCCGTGATTCTCCCCTGTGATTCCCCTGTGATTCTCCTCTGTGATTCTCCCCTCTGTGATTCTCCTCTGTGATTCCCTCTGTGATTCTCCCCTCCGTGATTCTCCCTGTGATTCTCCCCTGTGATTCTCCTCTGTGATTCTCCTCTGTGATTCTCCTCTGTGATTCTCCTCTGTGATTCTCCTCTGTGATTCTCCTCTGTGATTCTCCCTGTGATTCCCCCTGTGATTCTCCTCTGTGATTCCTCCTCTGTGATTCCCCTGTGATTCTCCCTGTGATTCTCCCCCTGTGATTCTCCCTGTGATTCTCCTCTGTGATTCCCTCTGTGATTCTCCCCTGTGATTCTCCCTGTGATTTCTCCCTGTGATTCCCCTGTGATTCCCCCTGTGATTCTCCCCCTGTGATTCCCCCTGTGATTCTCCTCTGTGATTCTCCCTGTGATTCCCCATCCTGTGATTCCTCTGTTCGTGATTCCCCCTGTGATTCCCCCTGTGATTCCCCCTGTGATTCTCCCCCTGTGATTCTCCCCTGTGATTCTCCCTGTGATTCTCCTCTGTGATTCCCCTGTGATTCCCCCTGTGATTCTCCTCTGTGATTCTCCCCTGTGATTCTCCTCTGTGATTCTCCCTGTGATTCTCCCTGTGATTCCCCCTGTGATTTCCCTCTGTGATTCTCCCTGTGATTCTCCTCCTGTGATTCCCTCTGTGATTCCCCCTGTGATTCTCCCCCTGTGATTCCCTGTCCTCCTGTGATTCTCCCTGTGATTCTCCCTGGATTCCCTGTGATTCTCCTCTGTGATTCTCCCTGTGATTCCCCCTGTGATTCTCTACCCCTGTGATTCCCCTGTGATTCTCCCCTGTGATTCTTCGTCCTCCTGTGATTCCTCCCTGTGATTCCCTCCTGTGATTCTCCGTGATTCCCCCTGTGATTCCCCTGTGATTCCCTCTGTGATTCCCCTGTGATTCTCCTCTGTGATTCCCCTGTGATTCCCTGTGATTCTCCTCTGTGATTTCCCCCTGTGATTCTCCCTGTGATTCTCCCCTGTGATTCTCCTCTGTGATTCCCCCTGTGATTCTCCCCTGTGATTCTCCCCTGTCATTCTCCTCTGTGATTCTCCCCTGTGATTCTCCTCTGTGATTCCCCCTGTGATTCTCCTCTGTGATTCCCCCTGTGATTCCCTCTGTGATTCTCCTCTGTGATTCTCCCCTGTGATTCTCCTCTGTGATTCCCCCTGTGATTCTCCTCTGTGATTCTCCCCCTGTGATTCTCCTCTGTGATTCCCCCTGTGATTCTCCCCTGTGATTCTCCCCTGTCATTCTCCTCTGTGATTCTCCCTGTGATTCCCCCTGTTATTCTCCGTTGTGATTATTCTCTTTGATTTCCACCTTTGATTTTTTTCTCAGCTGAGAAGGTTTTACAGAAGATTCTGTTTTTATTTTTACAGGCAGACAGTGTCTGGATGGACATTGAAGATGCTGAGGATTTGCCATCACCATCTGAGCTGGAACAGTGGATAGATGATGTATTATCAGGGAAGGTCAACACTGAAGATGATGATGACGATGAAGATGATGACGATGACGATGATGACGACGATGATGATGACGACGATGATGATGATGATGACGATGATGATGATGACGATGATGATGATGATGACGATGATGATGATGACGATGACGAAGATGACAATTAAAACGGAAATGTTTCTAGGTGTGAACCAGTCTGTATAACCCTATGATATATGTGGGGGCTCCTGCGTCTTGGACCTTATATATAAGAGGGGGTGTCATACGTTGGGTTTTGTGGCGCCCACATAGGACAATCATTATTAATTTTGGAAAAAGTTGGGCAGCTCCAGAAGAGGTAAATGATGTCTACTCATCTACAGTCCGGTATGAGGAGCCACATTTTATCGGTTCATCCTCTTATAATGCTTATAAATGAAATTGTGAAAATATTAAATAAAAAGGGACAACACCTCCATAAAGCAATGTGTCTCCATCTGTGACCAGTATGAAGGAGAGACCCGACTCATTATAGCTGTAATCAGCAGGTGCTTGAGATTTTGGATCCTCAGTTTCTTGGGGCCCGGTTGTCCTGAAACGCCATTGTGGGGCCCTTCTATCAGGACAACATTTAGGAGGAGGAAGTTCTTGAGATGTTCTGTGGTAAAGAATAAGGATGAGGTGCATTGGGCACAGGTTGGACATAACAACGTCACAAAGGGTCAATGTCCACCAATCGTCAAAATGAGTGAAGATTCCACTCATACAATTGATTTTCTCTTATTGTACGTAACAGAAAGCCAGGGGTTTCCATGAGTGAACTCAACAGCGGGAATATGAACCTCTAGTGTCAGAGCAGTATCGATTCCAGTGTTGTCTCCAGTCGTCTGGTCTTCTGTCCAGCTTTGGGGTCCTGTGTGTTTGCTCGGCAGTGGGAATCTGAACCTCCAATGGTGGAGCAGTATTGCTTCTAGTGTTTTCACAAGTCATCTGGTCTTCTGTTCAGCCTTGGGGTCTTGTGTGGTCGCTCAGCAGTGGGAATCTGCACCTCCAGTGTCAGAGCAGTATGTTATCTCCAGTCGTTAGGTTCTTGTGACGCGAGTCACTACAGTAATAACTTGTCTCATGTGAAGAAACAGACTGCAATAGCGGACAGTAAATATAATAATAATATTACTTAGTGGAACTAAAGGGAGGTCAAACGATCCGAGGTCGGGGCCAGGAAATGGTGCAGTAACAGCAAGGGGTAGTCAGAGACGAAGTTCAATTCTAGCCAAAGTCAGGAAAACCAGAGGGACAAAACAGAATGCAGGGAGCAGGCAAAAGAGCAGTCAGGTCACAGGCAGAGGGGAAAAGTCCAGGTAAGGGAATAAAGTCAGGCTGGGTCAGGCACAGAGCACGGAGGGATCAGACATACACAGGCAAAAGCAAGTGTACGATTGACACTGAATGGAGGAACTAGCATGCCTCAGTAGAGGTCTAATTAAGGGAAGTGGAGATAAGTGATTGCAGCACAGACTATGGCCGGTTTCACATTAGCTTTCAATCTGCATGTGTCTGAATACATAGCGGCAGATGCATGGTCGAACACAGCCATACTAATGCAAACGTAGCAGAAATTCTCTGTATGCACTCCATAGGAATCTATTACAGTATAGTGGTCGGGGGAGAGAGAGAGACGCAGCGTTTGTCTGCATTGGCATCCGGATGGTTATGTGTCCACACAGGGTTCAATGTACGAAACGTGCGCTCCAGTATGCTTGCATAAAAAGCGAACACCCTGGACCGCACAAAAAATGCAACATGGTGCGCTTATCCCCTCCTGTGAAAAAGGGCAACCGTACGCACACCCATGCATCCGCAGGCAAACGCATCCGACATGCGTCTCCATGTTAAACATAGAGAAGCACAGTGGATGCGTACAGGCACACACTGCTCACACACAGTGATTCTAGTGTGGTCTCGTAGCCAAGTTCACAGCTCCTGGGAATCAGACACCATGCACCCGGCTCCTTATTTTGTCAGAGTCTATGAATGGACAGACCCAATATTTCCAAAAATTATATTTAATATTATTAATACTGAGAAATGTGCTGATGTCTCAAGACCGCCCTTATAATAGAACGGGACTTATTACGACATCTGATGGGGGACAGAGGCATTTGGCATATAGTACAACGAGGCGGTCTATAATAAAGGAGTGGCATATTATACAGGATGATGTATATACACATAGTAGCAGCTGCAGTATATACAGGTATACGTCATACGTCATACACGTCATGCTGGAGATATGGTGGTGGCGTCCAGCGCCGGCGGATACACATGCACTAAGAAGCGATGGGAGTTTGGTGGGATGAAGTTCTCACTGAGCGTCAGGCAGGGAATCTCGCGGACACTGACCACCAGCTGGACAGCCGCACCGCGCAGGCAGAACGTCAACTCCGACTTCAGACTTCGCGTGACTGACACCTCGCTTACTAACGTCCACTCAGCCGGCTGAGCCCCGGAGTACTGGAATGGCGGCCCCGGGCGCAGATACTGCTCCAGAAAGGCCTAGAAAACAAGAATTGGAAGAAGATATCAGGTCACAGGAGATGTATGTATATATATAGTAAGTTGCATGTGAATGCGTGTGTATATGTACATAGACACATATATATGTATATGTATATAGCGTCTGAAATAAGTATTGAACACATCACCAGCAATTTAGAAATGCCATCAGTATGCTTTCCAATAATAAGGTTGTGAAGATTTTGAGACGGCTCACTGTTTTTACCCATCATGAGATGTTTCTTGTGTGGCACCTTGGTAATGAGACGCCTTTATATCAGGCATCAGGTGAACCAGCTGATGTTATTTCTCACCAAGTGTCAGGATTGCTTGCTAATAACTGAAAGCTGGTGTCAGGACTTTTCAGGGCATTTTGCTCCTCTCTTTCTTCATTTGTTCAATACTTTTTCCTGTGTCATTTCTTATAATTACACATCATTTATGGACATCTATGGTTTGATTTCTTTGTCTGTGTGGATGGGATGGGTTGTTACTGACATCTGGTGAGAAATTCATGTCAATAGCAGCTTTAGTTATATTTACTTCCTCAGATTATTTTCTGCAGTAATCAGACTTTGCTACATCCAGTATCATGTGCGACCTCCATGATGTGAGGACGACACCGAGGCTTCTAGGCCTGGAAGGAACAAACCGGTGACATATGACAACGTCCATCTTCCAGCATCTCCAGAATGAGCTCTTCTAGGGTCTGGGTGCTGGATGGAGAGAGCTGACAGCTCGGCCTCCTCAGATCTCCCCAGATGGGTTCAGTTGTCAGATCCGGAGACGCTCAGCCCCGGAATCAATGTCACCTATTCTCCAGAAATGCAGCAGAGGTCTCAGATGTGAGATTGTGTCATTGTCATGTAGGAGAAGACCTCATCCAGCGAGGCCCGGAGTGATGGTGGCTTCTCCTCTGTCACTATAGAGCAGGACGTTTGTGACTTCATGATTCATCAATAATACAGGCTGGAAGTTCCTGCAGCTCCTTTAATGTTGCTGTCGGCCTCCTGGGACAATATTCTCTTTTCAGCAACGTTCGAGGGACATGCGGTTCTCGGTAATGTCACTGTTGTGCCTCTTCTTCAGGATCTATGGCAGCGCTTATTCCTTGAGCATATTTTTTCTACCTTCTCCTGACTGATTACCTTTCACAATTAGATCCTTTGCTGTGTTGTCAGCTGTTTACAGACCAGAAAATCTCAGGAAAGTCCTCCTAGAACAGTGACACTAAATTACTTCGGCCAAACACAGATACGATGTAACATCGTGGAAATGTGATTGGTTATTCTAAACTCAACTAAACCTTGTGGTGACACAGCTTTTCTCAATGCATGGCATGGGATACATTTTCTTAATTTGGCCAGACGTATAGGTCTTTTGTTGGTTATCTCATGTTTGCTAAGACATTGTTTCTTGCCAGATGATTGTGAGACTTTATTTTCTGAGGTTGTGTATTGCTAATTTAATTACCTCACCCCCGCTGTCTACATCACTCAAAGGAGAATTAATCATTTGACTTGAAGTCCAGCCAATAAAAGAACAGCCTTATTCCACCAATCCTGTTAGAACACAATGTACTCTAAGATGAGTGCACGGGATTTATAAGAAGGTCCTGCTTCAGTCACCAGGAGTTCATATGATATACTGTATAGCTTTAATCTAGAAGCCCCAGTTCCGATTGGAAGGCCACAACCTCAGCGTAGGATTTTTGGTTCCGGCTGCCAGGATAACATCATGTCTTCACACTGTTCATCTACTCAGTCTAGGACCTTCGGATCTGACTAGAAGAGCACCAGAACTGGATTATATTCTGCAGGAGTTCAACCTAGGGTTTTAGTATTCGGTTGAAATATCAGAGACTTTATAAGGAAGATGACCAGGTTGGGACAATTTGGTCACCTGGCTACAGACTTTTCTGTGCTCAGTCAGCTTCCTAAACTTGCTGCAATTCCTTTCTCGATGGGTGCCCGGCATAAGCAGGGTGCTGCTGGATTGGAGTATGTGGCCCTGGAAGCCCTGAGGCACGAAAATCCTAATCCCTGATGAGCCAGTGAAAGTGCGAGACTCTGTTGCCTGTTACATTGTGTATTTTGCTTGGTTATGTGTTATATCCCTTTGACTGTTGGGGATCCAATAAAACCTTACCATTGTGTGGTTCCCTCACCCTGTCTTGTCTGAGTAGTGTTCTGCCCACGGTTAAGGAGTTTGGGCGTTCAGTTGGGATGAGCCCTGGTCCATGCGGTCTTTCTAAATGCTGATGAGAGAGAGCACCCACTGACCCCCGGGTCTCCACACACCTCATAGAGGGTGTGAACACTTATGCAGCCACATTACTTTACTTCTTCATTTTTCGTTTTCCCCCTGAAAGGTTTTCAGTTGGTTTCTCAATGTCTTTGTACAGATTATGGGGGACATAAAAGGTTTAAAAAAGTACTGAAATGATTCTTCTTGATATGATTTTTTTTACATAACAAAACCCTAGGATTTTAACTTTTTATATTCATTGCATATATGATGTGTGATGCAATAAATATGTATCATACAGAGTCTGATGTAAGTAATGACTGACACAATACACCACATATCATATACAGTATATAACATCGCACACTACATACAATGACTCCTTTACATCTGGTCTGTAAGACTAGAAATGTCTGCACCTGCTCCTCCCTGATGCAGCACAGCTGATTTGCCTCTCTAGCAATCCTACCTGCAGTTCTCATTGAAATTTTGCTTGGTCTTGCAGACTTTATCTTGACCTCCAGTGTGCCTGGTAACTTTCATTTCTTAATTACATATCGAGCTAAGGAAAAGGCAATGTGAAAATGTGAAAATGCTTTGCTATCTTCTTATAGTCTTCTCCTGCTTTGTGGGCCTCCACCATTTTCATTTTCAGAGGGCTCGGCAGCTGCTTAGAAGAACCCAAGGCTGCTGGTTTTTGGCGCAAGGTTAGAGGAGATGCTGATGTGTAGCCCTAGACCACCAGGGAGACTGACATTAAGTCTTTTACTGCTGTGGGCCACCATGAATGCTGATATTACCTCATTCACTACCCAAGAGCACAAGGGAGACATACATTAAAGCCCTCACTGCCCCCAGAACCCTGGAGATACTGACATTAAGTTTCTCTCCTAGACCATGAAGGATTCTACCATTATCCCCATGAATGTCCTGAATTACCAGGGTTTTTCCAGCAGTGGAGACTATGGACTCATGTAGTGTTCCGGCACAGCCAGCCGTGTGTTACCTGAGGCGACATGTTGTGGGTCAGGCACAGGATCAGATGCTGCACTATGGTGTCCATGCTGTACAGGTGCGTCTGCTGTGTGGAGCGGAGGTAACGCTGCAGGCTCTGAGCGATGAGAGGGAAGATGCTCTGCGCGGCCTCTCTGGGGTCAATCCCCGCAGAAGACTTCATCCGGTTATCCTGACTCTGGACCTGGGAGAAGGAGCGATGTACGGAGACCACCAGCCTGAGGAGAGAAAGAAATGTGGACTATAAACTGTGTAATCCAGAAGAATACCGACACCACTGATCACACCGCTGCCACCAATCCTCAGGACAGTCACACAAGGGACTGACGATCAATAGACGAGGCAAAAGCTGCATTCGCTG
The DNA here is from genome assembly GCA_033576535.1 of Allobates femoralis. Classification (NCBI taxonomy): domain Eukaryota; kingdom Metazoa; phylum Chordata; class Amphibia; order Anura; family Aromobatidae; genus Allobates; species Allobates femoralis. The sequence continues at coordinate 24,735,697 of JARQOC010000002.1, forward strand.
CTACGACGATTAATGAGCGCTTTCACCTTGTGGTCCAGACGGTGATCGTGGTCTGGACCCCAGCACTGCCTGGGCCCAGCCCTACTACAAGCGTAGTCCGGACCACAGCCCTACCATGAGCACAGTCCGGAGCACAGTCAGGACCACAGCCTTACCGCGAGCACAGTCTGGACTACAGCCCAACCACATGCACAGGCTGCACCACAGCCCTACCACGAGCACAGTCTGGACCACAGCCCAACCATGTGTGGAGTCCAGATCACAGCTCTACCACGAGCATAGACTGGACCACAGCCCTACCACGAGCACAGTCTGGACCACGGCCCAACCACGTGCGCAGTCCAGATCACAGGTCTACCACGAGCACAGACTGGACCACAGCCCTACCATGAGTGCAGTCAGGACCACAGCTCTACCATGAGCACAGTCAGGACCACAGCCCTACCATGAGCACAGTCCAGACCACAGCCCTGCCATAAGCACAGTCCAGACCACAGCCCTGCCATAAGCATAGTCCAGACCACAGCCCTACCTTTGAGTGCAGTCTGGGCCATAGCCCTACCATGAGCACAGTCTGGCCCTACTTCGAGCGCAGTTCGGACCCCAGCACTACCATGAGCAAAGTACAGACCACAGCCCTACCACGAGTGCAGTCTGGACCACAGCCCGACAATAAGTGCAGTCTGAACCACAGCCGTACCACGAGCGCAGTCCAAGCCACAGCCCTAACATGAGCACAGTCCGGAACGCAGCCCTACCACGATAGCAGTCTGGACCACAGCCCTACCATGAGCGCAGTCCGGACCTTAGCACTATCATGAGAGCAGTCCAGACCTCAGCACTATCATGAGAGCAGTCCAGACCTCAGCACTATCATGAGAGCAGTCCAGACCTCAGCACTATCATGCGCGCAGTCTGGACCACAGCACTATCATGAGCACAGTTCAGACCACGCTGCCATTACCTGGCTCGCCGCCTCCGTATTTTGCGCTCCAGATCAATGTCTGCGTAGTATCTGTCCTTGTAGTTGCTTGGTGGTGGGATCACGTTATTGTCCTCCGAGTCTTCATAAAAAACAGAAAATTGGTTCCATTACTGATCTACGATAATCCGGAAATAATAAAACAGATCGTACAGCAATGAATGAAGAATCCCAGCTCTCCTGACTGATCTGATAGAGGCGCGGAGGGGAAACGATGGGGAGAGAGGAGTAAAGTGCACTCACCGTCCACAGGGCGACCGTTCACCTCCAGACGCCGAGGATTCCTCCGGATCTTCCCAGGCGGAAAACTCGAGGTCTCTGCTGGAAAATCGGCATAATACTTCTCCAACACGAAGAGCGCCGAACGCTGAAGACTGAATGTATGTGATATACACCGGGTATTAATATCTACTGAACACCGCATATATGGACAGTGGTTATACAGTGGTATATACAGGACATGTGGTATATACCATATACTCATACCTCCTATATATTGTACATATGACCAGGAAGTATATATATATACACAGTATATACAGCGGGTGAAATAAGTATTGAACACGTCACCAATTTTCTATTTAATTCTACTTGTAAAGCTGCTATTGACATACATTTCTCACCAGATGTCGGTAACAACCCATCCAATCCCCAAAGGCAAAGAAATCAAACCATAGATGTCCATAAATGATGTGTACCGTATATACTCGTGTATAAGCCGACCCGTGTATAAGCCGACCCCCCTACTTTTGCCCCCAAAACCTGGGAAAACCTATTGACTCGTGTATAAGCCGAGGGTGGACCCCAGCACAGGAATACAGCCCCCAGCAGTGTGGTATACAGCAGCCTCCCCAGTGGTAGTATACAGCAGCCCTAAAAGGTATATACAGCAGCCCTAAAAGGTATATACAGCAGCCCTAAAGGGTATATACAGCAGCCCTAAAGGGTATATACAGCAGCCCCAGGGGTGTACACAGCACCCCAGGGGTGTACACAGCAGCCCCAGGGGTATATACACAGCAGCCCCAGGGGTATATACACAGCAGCCCCAGGGGTATATACACAGCAGCCCCAGGGGTATATACACAGCAGCCCCAGGGGTATATACACAGCAGCCCCAGGGGTATATACACAGCAGCCCCAGGGGTATATACACAGCAGCCCCAGGGGTATATACACAGCAGCCCCAGGGGTATATACACAGCAGCCCCAGGGGTAGTACACAGCAGCCCCAGGGGTAGTACACAGCAGCCCCAGGGGTAGTACACAGCAGCCCCAGGGGTATGTACACAGCAGCCCCAGGGGTATGTACACAGCAGCCCCAGGGGTATATACACAGCAGCCCCAGGGGTATATACACAGCAGCCCCAGGGGTATATACACAGCAGCCCCAGGGGTATATACACAGCAGCCCCAGGGGTGTATACAGCAGCCCCAGGGGTAGTACACAGCAGTCCCAGGCCCCCCTCACTTTTTGGCGCCCCCACCTCAGGATGCCCCCCCCCCGCACGCAGCGCTGCGCTCATACATTACCAGCCTGTCAGCTGTCATCCTCCGGTGGCGGATCGCGGCTCCCGGCTCCGGCTTCCATCTTCTTCTGTGTCTTCCTGCATTGTGACCGGGGCTCATAGCGATGACGTCATCGCGACGCCGGCCGGTCATGTGACATGCAGGAAGACACAGAAGAAGATGGAAGCCGGAGCCGGGAGCCGCGATCCGCCACCGGAGGATGACAGCTGACAGGCTGGTAATGTATGAGCGCAGCGCTGCGTGCGGGGGGGGGCATCCTGAGGTGGGGGCGCCAAAAAGTGAGGGGGGCCTGGGGCTGCTGTATACTACCCCTTGAGATTTTTTTTTTAATTACCGTATATACTCGCGTATAAGCCGAGGGGAGACTTTTCAGCCCAATTTTTGGGCTGAAAAACTCGGCTTATACGCGAGTATATACGGTAATTATAAGAAATGATACATGTATTTAATCCTTGGTACTTCATCCTTTGTTGGTGATGAAGCTTTAGACGCCTCCTGTATGGAGACACTGGTCCCTGCATTGTATGGAGACACTGGTCCCTGCATTGTATGGAGACACTGGTCCCTGCATTGTATGGAGACACTGGTCCCTGCATTGTATGGAGACACCGGTCCCTGCATTGTATGGAGACACCGGTCCCTGCATTGTATGGAGACACTGGTCCCTGCATTGTATGGAGACACTGGTCCCTGCATTGTATGGAGACACTGGTCCCTGCATTGTATGGAGACACCGGTCCCTGCATTGTATGGAGACACCGGTCCCTGCATTGTATGGAGACACTGGTCCCTGCATTGCTCCTGTATGGAGACACTGGTCCCTGCATTGTATGGAGACACTGGTCCCTGCATTGTATGGAGACACTGGTCCCTGCATTGTATGGAGACACTGGTCCCTGCATTGCTCCTGTATGGAGACACTGGTCCCTGCATTGTATGGAGACACTGGTCCCTGCATTGTATGGAGACACTGGTCCCTGCATTGCTCCTGTATGGAGACACTGGTCCCTGCATTGTATGGAAACACTGGTCCCTGCATTGTATGGAGACACCGGTCCCTGCATTGTATGGAGACACCGGTCCCTGCATTGTATGGAGACACCGGTCCCTGCATTGTATGGAGACACTGGTCCCTGCATTGTATGGAGACACTGGTCCCTGCATTGCTCCTGTATGGAGACACCGGTCCCTGCATTGTATGGAGACACTGGTCCCTGCATTGTATGGAGACACTGGTCCCTGCATTGTATGGAGACACTGGTCCCTGCATTGCTCCTGTATGGAGACACCGGTCCCTGCATTGTATGGAGACACTGGTCCCTGCATTGCTCCTGTATGGAGACACCGGTCCCTGCATTGTATGGAGACACCGGTCCCTGCATTGTATGGAGACACCGGTCCCTGCATTGTATGGAGACACCGGTCCCTGCATTGTATGGAGACACCGGTCCCTGCATTGTATGGAGACACCGGTCCCTGCATTGTATGGAGACACTGGTCCCTGCATTGTATGGAGACACTGGTCCCTGCATTGTATGGAGACACTGGTCCCTGCATTGTATGGAGACACTGGTCCCTGCATTGTATGGAGACACTGGTCCCTGCATTGTATGGAGACACCGGTCCCTGCATTGTATGGAGACACCGGTCCCTGCATTTTATGGAGACACTGGTCCCTGCATTGTATGGAGACACCGGTCCCTGCATTGTATGGAGACACTGGTCCCTGCATTGTATGGAGACACTGGTCCCTGCATTGCTCCTGTATGGAGACACCGGTCCCTGCATTGTATGGAGACACTGGTCCCTGCATTGCTCCTGTATGGAGACACCGGTCCCTGCATTGTATGGAGGCACCGGTCCCTGCTGCATTGTATGGAGACACCGGTCCCTGCATTGTATGGAGACACCGGTCCCTGCATTGTATGGAGACACCGGTCCCTGCATTGTATGGAGACACCGGTCCCTGCATTGTATGGAGACACTGGTCCCTGCATTGTATGGAGACACTGGTTCCTGAATTGTATGGAGACACCGTCCCTGCATTGTATGGAGACACTGGTCCCTGCATTGTATGGAGACGGCACTGGTCCCTGCATTGTATGGAGACACCGGTCCCTGCATTGTATGGAGACACCGGTCCCTGCATTGTATGGAGACACTGGTCCCTTCATTGTATGGAGACACTGGTCCCTGCATTGTATGGAGACACCGGTCCCTGCATTGTATGGAGACACTGGTCCCTGCATTGCTCCTGTATGGAGACACCGTTCCCTGCATTTGTCAGGGGGATTTTGGCCCATTCTTCCACACAATTCTTCACCTCCTGCAGGTCCTGCGGATCCTTCTATGAACACGGATCTTTAGTTCCTTCCAGACATTTTCTATTGGACTCATCTCCTGTGATCGGCTCAGACATTCTAGCAGATTTATTCTCTTTCTCTGACACCAGTCGAGAGTCTCCTTGTCTGGGTGTTTGGGATTATTGTCTTGTAAAATGTCTGCTCTCATTTCATCTTCATCATCATGGTAGATCAATAATGTCTCGGTCCATTTCTCCATTCATCCTACATTCAATTATATGAAGTTTGCCAGTGCCATATGTTGAAAAGCAGCTGCACCCCATGATGTTCCCACCTCCACACTTCCCTGGTGTTGGTTTTTTGGGGGTGATTTGCCTTTTGGCCTCCAAGCATGTTTTGTATTATGGCCACCAAAGAGTCCAGTTTTGGTCTCCTCTGACCAGATGATCTTCTCCAGTATTTCACAGGCTTGTTGATATGTTGTGGGGTAAACTTTAAATGCTCTTGAACCTGCTTTTTGTTTAGCAATGAGTCTTGTTTGGTGAGCGTGCATACAGGAGCGTGCATACAGGAGCGTGCATACAGGAGCATACATACAGGAGCGTGCATACAGGAGCGTGCATACTAAAGAGTGCATACAGGAGCGTGCATACAGGAGCGTGCATACAGGAGCGTGCATACAGGAGGGTGCATACAGGAGCGTGCATACAGGAGTGTGCATACAGGAGCATGCATACCAGGAGTGTGCATACCAGGAGTGTGCATACCAGGAGTGTGTATACAGGAGCGTGCATACAGGAGCGTGCATACAGGAGCGTGCATACAGGAGCGTGCATTCAGGAGTGTGCATACCAGGAGTGTGCATACAGGAGGGTGCTGCAGTGTGCATACAGGAGTGTGCATACAGGAGTGTGCATACAGGAGCGTGCATACAGGAGCGTGCATACAGGAGGGTGCATAAACGAGGGTGCATACAGGAGCGTGCATATCAGGAGCGTGCATACAGGAGTGTGCATACCAGGAGTGTGCATACAGGAGAGTGCATACAGGAGGGTGCATACAGGAGCGTGCATACAGGAGCGTGCATACAGCAGGGTGCATACAAGAGTGTGCATACAGGAGCGTGCATACAGGAGTGTGCATACAGGAGGGTGCATACAGGAGCGTGCATACAGGAGTGTGCATACAGAAGCGTGCATACAGGAGCGTGCATACAGGAGCGTGCATACAGAAGGGTGCATACTAGAGCGTGCATAGAGGAGCGTGCATACAGGAGCGTACATACAGAAGCGTGTATACAGGAGCGTGCATACAGGAGGTTGCATACAGGAGCGTGCATACAGGAGCGTGCATATAGGAGGGTGCATACATGAGCGTGCATACAGGAGGGTGCATACAGGAGCGTGCATACAGGAGGGTGCATGCAGGAGCTTTCATACAGGGGGGTGCATACAGGAGCATGTATACAGGAGTGTGCATACAGGAGTGTGCATACAGGAGCGTGCATACAGGAGCGTGCATACAGGAGGGTGCATACAGAAGCGTGCATACAGAAGCGTGCATACAGGAGGGAGCATACAGGAGCGTGCATACAGGAGTGTGCATACCAGGAGCATGCATACAGGAGGGAGCATACAGAAGCATGCATACAGGAGCATGCATACAGGAGGGAGCATACAGGAGTGTGCATACAGAAACGTGCATACAGGAGGGTGCATACCAGGAGCGTGCATACAGGAGCATGCATACAGCAGCGTGCATACAGGAGCGTGCATACAGGAGGGTGCATACCAGGAGCGTGCATACAGCAGCGTGCATACAGGAGCGTGCATACAGGAGGGTGCATACCAGGAGCGTGCATACAGGAGCGTGCATACAGGAGCGTGCATACCGGAGCGTGCATACCAGGAGTGTGCATACAGGAGGGAGCATACAGGAGGGAGCATACAGGAGCGTGCATACAGGAGGGTGCATACCAGGCGCCGTGCATACAGGAGCGTGCATACAGGAGCGTGCATACAGGAGCGTGCATACAGGAGCGTGCATACCGGAGCGTGCATACCAGGAGTGTGCATACAGGAGCGTACATACCGGAGCAGTGCATACCAGGAGCGTGCCATACAGGAGCGTGCATACAGGAGCGTGCATACCGGAGCGTGCATACCAGGAGCGTGCATACAGGAGCGTGCATACAGGAGCGTGCATACAGGAGCGTGTATACAGGAGCGTGCATACAGCAGAGTGCATACAGGAGCGTGCATACAGGAGCATGCATACAGGAGTGTGCATACCAGGAGCGTGCATACAGAAGCGTGCATACCAAGAGCGTGCATACAGAAGCGTGCATACAACAGTGTGCATACAGCAGTGTGCATACCAGGAGCGTGCATACAGAAGCATGCATACAGGAGCGTGCATACAGGAGGGTGCATACAGGAGCGTGCATACAGGAGCGTGCATACAGGAGCGTGCATACCGGAGCGTGCATACAGGAGCGTGCATACAGGAGGGTGCATACAGGAGCATGCATACAGGAGCGTGCATACAGGAGCGTGCATACCGGAGCGTGCATACTGGAGCGTGCATACAGGAGCGTGCATACAGGAGAATGCATACAGGAGCATACATACAGGAGCATACATACAGGAGCGTGCATACAGGAGCGTGCATACAGGAGCGTGCATACAGGAGCATGCACACAGGCCATGGAGGGGGAAAGTATTTCTTATTGTTTCCTGTGAAACACTTGCCCCTGCTGATTCCAGATCTTTCCGTACTTCTCCACAGATGCTCGTTGGCTCTTGGACAATTCTTCTGATAATTCTTTCACTCCTCTGCTCATGGCCGATTTATGGTGAAATGATTGTGTCTCTATTTTCAGAATATTGTCCCAGTAGAGCTCACTGGACCCTTCAGTAGTTTAGAAATTCTTCCGTAACCAATACCTTCAGGATGTTTTGTAACAATAAGATTGTGAAGGTCTTGAGACGGCTCCCTGGTTTTACCCATCATGAGATGTTTTTTGTGTAGCTCCTTGATAATGAAACACCTTTTTATCAGTCATCAGGTGAAACAGCTGATATTAACTGACACTAAGTGACAGGATTGCTTTCTGATTACTGATAGATTTTGGTAGCTATTAGGATTTTCCATGGCTTTTTGCTCCTCTCTTTCTCCATATGTTCAATACTTTTTCCCTGTTTCATTTCTCAGTATTAAACATCATTACATTTATGGACACCTGTGGTGCACCTACATCTGGCCACCACAAAATAGTATTCTTATAATATCTATGTAATGCCATGTCTGATGGGAATTGAAGTCCCTCTGCTGGATGTCTGAAGAGTACATACACAATGACTGATCTCTAACCAGGAAGGTGAGCACTGAAGGCCTTGGTTGAGCTGTGACTCAGCCTCTGTTTGGAGGGAGGGATTACTTAGGGTGTAGTAGGACAGAGTAGGCCAAGGACAGATCCAGTGAGGAGGCAGCAGGAACTGCTCTGAAAAGACCACGCAGGGTACCAGTCTCTAGGTCTGGTGGCAGAACTGGACGCTGGTGAGTTTTATGCTCACCGGAAGCTTAAGTGGAGCTCTCCAGTGCGTCAGTAGTAAATAGGATCAGGGAACTGTCATAGGCACGGACACCCGCAGGATCTACACTACCAGCCTGGCAGGAGGTAACTTACAGCAACAAAGAAGGAGAAGCTCAAAGCACCAAGAAACCTAAAATTCAAGGGAAGTCAGAGGGAAGCCCATATTACGCACTCAACAGAGTGGACTACAGTTCTCGTCAGAATGGCTGACCCACCTGGACGCTGGACTAGCTCCCAAAACCTCAGTAAAAAGGTAAAGCAAAGACTGGCCCCTGCTGATTACTTTCTGTACTGCACCCACTACCATCACGCTCATCATCTTCCTGGGAGCCAGCCCTGGTTGGGAAGGGTTACAATTATGCACTGGTACCACCTATCTCCCAGGGATCCCCTACAGTGCCAGCTTCATTAGGCTAATCATTCCAACTGGTGTAGCGAACAAACTTTATCCCTATTATCATACCCTTTACATGTGCAGTTAGGACCAGAGCTGCTGGGCACCACAACTGTGAACTGAACTCTGGCCCAGCTGCTGAGTACCCCGGCTGACACACATCCATGGTTTAAAATTGGCGACCAGTTCAATACTTATTTCATTCACTGCATTTATACACGCAAACACACTCTCACCCTTATACTGAGCATAAGGGCATGGCTTCAATATTTATTCAGTTCAGTTCCCCCCTCTTCGGTGACGGCCACCTCCTGTGGTTGGGAGGAATATCACACATGAGCTTTGTGCGGTGACACTTTTCTCTCCCATGTAATTAGGCTGGAGGCCTAATCTTCCCGAAATACTAAATGCCAACTGTATGACCAGTGGGTATATATGTCTATATACAGGACATGTGATATATACCGTATACTGATATCTACTACATACTAGATATATGACCAATGTATATATACACCGTATACTGATATCTACTACATACTAGATATATGATCAATGTATATATATACCGTATACTGATATCTACTACATACTAGATATATGACCAATGTATATATACACCGTATACTGATATCTACTACATACCAGATATATGATCAATGTATATATACACCGTATACTGATATCTACTACATACCAGATATATGATCAATGTATATATACACCGTATACTGATATCTACTACATACTAGATATATGATCAATGTATATATATACCGTATACTGATATCTACTACATACTAGATATATGACCAATGTATATATACACCGTATACTGATATCTACAGCATACCGAATATATGACCAAGATATATATATATATATACCATATATTGATATCTACTATATGCCGGGTATATGACCAATGTATATGTATACATGTGGTATATACCATATAGTAATATCTAATATTAGAGTGATCTTGAAGACTTCCCGCCACTGCCACCAATTTGTAACAACAATCAAGCAATGAACTAATGATCAATGGAGAAAGTAACAGCTACCATTGTAGGTTATTAGATGCTTTCACAGTGAATGTATAGTATATATATATATATCCAGTCCCACGCTTGACCAGCAACCAGGGAGAATGTGATACATGGTGACCTGGTACAGACAGCTGGGAGGGTTGTGGTGGCCACTATGGTGACGTTGCCATCGTATAGGAGGCTGCAGCTTCCGCAGGGCCCTCAGTATGGCCAGACACCCCTTCTCCACAGTGGCATATGTCATAGGTGAAGAGCCTGGGGCTGAAGGACATCTAGGGATGCTCCTCTCCCTCCCTGAGCGCAGCACCCAGGTATACACGTTGGCATCAGACTGGACTACAAGCCACAGGGTGACGTCTGAAGTCTTATATTCATCCTCCCCTCTTGCGGTGGACGCATCACAGAACTCTGCTCAACGGAGGGGGAGTAACACAAAAGGGGGGAAGAGATTGTCAGCTCTTCTTCCCATGGCCCTGATTCACGAATCACAGTGAAGCCATGCTCCTATGCTCCATGTAAGGGTGACATTCCTGGTTATTATTAATTTACATAGCACCATGATGTAGTGAGCCCGGGGGGTGGGGGGTGACATACTTTTGGCTCACCTGACTCTCCCTATGGTGTAGTAGTGGGTCTCCCCATCACTGCTCCGTACCACCCTGATGATTTAGTGTGCCTGAGGAGGGGGTCACATACTTTTGGCTCACCTGACTCCCTATGGCTCAGTAGTGGGTCTCCCCCTCACTGCTCCGCACCACCTTGATGATGTAGTGTGCCCGGGGGGAAGATCACATACTTTTGGCTCACCTGACACTCCCTATGGCTCAGTAGTGGGTCTCTCCATCACTGCTTCACACCACCCTGATGATGTAGTGTGCCTGGGGGGTGGGGGTGTCACATACTTTTGGCTCACCTGACTCCCTATGGTGTAGTAGTGGGTCTCCCCCTCACTGCTCCGCACCACCCTGATGATGTAGTGTGCCCGGGGAGGGTGTCACATACTTTTGGCTCACCTGACTCCCTATGGTGTAGTAGTGGGCCTCCCCATCACTGCTCCGCACCACCCTGATGATGTAGTGTGCCCGGGGAGGGTGTCACATACTTTTGGCTCACCTGACTCCCTATGGTGTAATAGTGGGTCTCCCCATCACTGCTCCGCACCACCCTGATGATGTAGTGTGCCTTGGGGGTGGGGGGGTCACATACTTTTGGCTCACCTGACTCCCTATGGTGTAGTAGTGGGTCTCCCCATCACTGCTCCACACTACCCTGATGATGTAGTGTACCCAGGGAGGGTCACATAATTTTGGCTCACCTGACTCTTCCAATGGTATAGCAGCGAGTCTCCCCATCACTGCTCCGCACCACACTGAGGATGTAACTTGGCTGCAGTTGTCTGATCTCCAGTAGGACCATGGCCAGGTAATGGATGAAGATGAAGGTGTCCACCAGCGATACTGTGTACTGAACAACACTCAGAAGGTTCCGCTCCGGTTGACCCAGAATTCGCACCACATAGAAGAGCCAGTAAGAGAGCAGGAGGAGGCTGAGGAGCAGGACAAGGAGGGAGCGGAACTCCACCAGACGTGGCAGGATGTATCGAGGTCTCCGAAAGAAAAGAGCCCAAGAGCCCAAGATGAGGAACAGCAGCTTAAAGGCAACTGAGATGTAGAGCCCCTCACAGATCGCCCCGCAGGGCTCCAGTTCAGACCCCCATAGCAGATGGGGCAGAGTGATGAACAATGGCGGGGTTAGGATTGTAAAGGCCATCAGGATACAGAACATGTAGAATCCCAGCATGGTCCGAGCATTGTGTCTACTGGACTCCACAGGTCCTCCTTTAGGAACCAGCTCCTCCAGGGACGCGCTCCGCTCAGAGGTCACCGCTGTGGTTGTCTCTCCCCACATGTCATCCTATGGAACACAGAGATATGAGGAAGATGTGTACATAAATATGAGATGGATAAATACCCTACAACACCATACTAAGGTACTATAAAACCATCCTCAACCAACCCCAAAATGCCTCCAAGACACAGCTCCTTCTGGGAGTAACCACATGGGCACCAACTACTATAGAAACAAAACTCTATCCACAAAGGCAACATCTCCCCAGTACTACAAAAATGGCAAAGACATCTCAAATGAAGGACTAATCCAAGAACAGACACAAATAATGGCAGAAAAAATGAAGGAATTCCAAAAACCTCTGGGTACAAGACTCACACTGCAGGAAATAATGGAGAATCTCATCCACACGGTGAAGAAAATCCAATGGCTTCCATGGAGTCCAACCTGTCATGTGTGCACTGTTTGTGAAAGCTCCTGGCCTAGGGCGACAGGGACTTCAGGGCTGGGGCCACAGAGTCGGCTGCTGACCGGTGGAGCAAGTTGTTGGCAAAGAGAGTCGTCACGTAAGTGGATACCAAGAGGCCACGTGAGAGACAAAATCAGAAAGGAAGCAGATGGTCAACATACAAGCGA
>JARQOC010000002.1:24748133-24800515 GCA_033576535.1 Allobates femoralis
CCCTCTTCACCCAAAACACTAACGACCCCAACCTTCCTCAAACCCAAATATCGGGATCATCCTTTTTTTTTCCAAATATCAATACATATTTTCCAAAATACGAATCCTGAAACCCTTTTTTCATTGATTTGTTCCCTCAGGGGGGAAAATTAAAACAGCTCCCCTTATTATTAATTTTATTTCTAACCCTAACTTTAAAGCTGCTGCAGCCTTTCATCACCCATTTTTGTTACACTACAGACACAAAGAGTATCCCAAAGGGTGCGGGTAAGGGGGGGAAAAAGGGGGATACTTAGATGAAAAAATTTTTAAATAGGCGGGTTTCTAAAGAAATGTGTTTTGGGGTTTTTTTTTAAAAAAACCCTGGGGATAGAACAAGAAACCCGGGATTGTCGGGGGTTGCCCAGTCCAAAAAATTTGGTGCGCACTAGAGAAGTTCTGGAGATGGAAATGGGTCTTTTTAAATTATGGGAAAGAAAAGTGTTAGGTTTTTTTCCCCAAAAAAAAACAGAGAGGATGGTAGGGGTTTAAAGATGAGCGAAGAGATTAGGGGGGTGCAAAAACTTTTGGAGAGGATGGGTAAAATTTTTAAACAGAGATCAGGAGAAGATGTGGGGGTGGTGCAAACAAAGGAGAGGGGGGTTTAATGATAAAAGAGATGGGGAAAAATTTTGGGGTGATGCAAAACTTTTGGAGAGGAGGGTAGGTAAAAAACAGAGATGAGGAGGAATTTTGGGGGTGGTCCCAAAAGAAATTTTTGTGGAGAGGAGGGGTTTAGGGGGATAAAAAAGAGATGGGGAGGGTTTTTAGGGGGGTGCAGAATGTGGGGGGGGACGGGTAGGGTATAAACAAAAAAGGGGAGGAGTTTTTAGGGTGGGCAGAACTGTGGAGAGGACGGGTAGGTGATAAACAGGGATGAGGAGGAGATGTAGGGTGGTGCAGAACTGTGGAGAGGACAGGTAGGTGATAAACAGAGATGAGGAGGAGATGTAGGGTGGTGCAGAACTGTGGAGAGGACAGGTAGGTGATAAACAGAGATGAGGAGGAGATGTAGGGTGGTGCAGAACTGTGGAGAGGACAGGTAGGTGATAAACAGAAATGAGGAGGAGATGTAGGGTAGTGCAGAACTGTGGAGAGGACAGAGAGGGATAAACAGAGATGAGGAGGAGATGTAGGGTGGTGCAGAACTGTGGAGAGGACAGGTAGGTGATAAACAGAGATGAGGAGAGATGTAGGGTGATGCAGCATGATAAAGGATGGGAAATGATAGACAGAGATAGAGGAGATGTGAGCGGTGCAGAACTGTGGAAGGACAGAGAGGTGATAAACGAGATCACTCCTCACCTATCTATCCATCTTATTCACATCACCACACATCTATCTATCCTCATCATCATCCATCTATCATCCCTACACATCCATCACTCATCTATCCACCCTACACTTCATCCTCACTTCCATCCCCCTTCACCTCACTCATATCTCATCCATCCTCTACACCTCTTCACCATCTATCCATCCCTTACACCTCATCACTCATCCTATCCATCCACTCACACTCTATCATATCCATCATACACTCCATCACCATCATCATCCCATCCTTCACTCATCACTCATCTATCCATCCCTTCACCTCACCACATCTATCCATCCCATACACTCCATCACTCATCTATTCATCATCCCTTCACTCCATCACTCATCTATCCATCCCAATCACTCATAACATCCTACACTTACCATCTATACCATCCCTACATCACCATCATCACCCTAATCATCTCATTCATCCCTACACTCATCACTCATCTATCCATCCCTTACACCACATCATCACTCATCTATCCATCCCTACACTCCATCACTCATCTATCCATCCCTCACTCATCTCATCTACCTCACCATTCATCTATCCATCCCTTACACTCATCACCATCTATCCATCCTACCTCATCACTCATTATCATCCTACACTCTCACTCATCTTCCATCCCTACACTCATCACTCCATCTATCCATCCTACACTCATCACTCATCAATCATCCCTACACTCATCATCTCTATCCATCCCTCAACCATCACCTCATCTATCATCCCTACACTCATCACTCATCTATCCATCCCTACACTCATCATCTCATCTATCCATCCTACACCATCACTCATCTTCCATCCCTACACTCATCACTCATCTATCCATCCCTACACTCATCACTATCATCCATCCCTTAACCATCATCCTCTATCCATCCCTACACCCATCACTCATCTATCATCCCTACACTCATCACTCATCTATCCATCCCTACACTCATCATCATCTATCCATCCTACACTCATCATCATCTATCCATCCCTACACTCATCACTCATCTATCCATCCCTACACTCATCACTCATCTATCCATCCATACACTCCTCACTCATCTGTTCATCCCTACACTCATCTATCCATCCCTACACTCATCACTCATCTATCCATCCCTACACTCATCATTCCTATATCCATCCCAACACCCATCACCCATCTATCCATCTCTACTCTCATCACTCATCTATCCATCCCCTCACCCGTCACTCATATATCCATCCCTACATTCATCACTCATCTATCCATCCCTTCACTCATCACTCAACTATCCATCCCTACATTCATCACTCATCTATCCATCCCTACACTCATCATTCATCTATCTATCCCTTCACTCATCTATCCATCCCTACACTCATCACTCATCAATCCACCCCTACACTCACCATTCATCTATCCATCCCTTCACCCATCACCCATCTATCCATCCCTACACTCATCACTCATCTATCCATCCCTACACTCATCACTCATCTATCCATCCCTACACTCACCATTCATCTATCCATTCCTACACTCATCAGTCATCTATCCATTCCTACACTCATCACTCATCTATCCATCCCTTCAACCATCACCCATCTATCCATCCCTACACTCATCACTCATCTATCCATCCCTACACTCATCACTCATCTATCCATCCCTACACTCACCATTCATCTATCCATTCCTACACTCATCAGTCATCTATCCATTCCTACACTCATCACTCATCTATCCATCCCTTCACCCATCACTCATCTATCCATCCCTACACTCATCACTCATCTATCCACCCCTACACTCACCATTCATCTATCCATCCCTTCACCCATCACCCATCTATCCATCCCTACACTCATCACTCATCTATCCATCCCTACACTCATCACTTATCTATCCATCCCTTCAACCATCACCCATCTATCCATCCCTACAGTCATCACTCATCTATCCATCCCTACACTCATCACTCATCTATCCATCCCTACACTCACCATTCATCTATCCATTCCTACACTCATCAGTCATCTATCCATTCCTACACTCATCACTCATCTATCCATCCCTTCACCTATCACTCATCTATCCATCCCTACACTCATCACTCATCTATCCATCCCTACACTCATCAATCATCTATCCATCCTTACACTCCTCACTCATCTATCCATCCCTACACTCATCACTCATCATTCATCCCTACACTCATCATTCCTCTATCCATGCCTACACTCATCACTCATCTATCCATCCCTACACTCATCACTCATCTATTCATCCCTACACTCATCATTCCTCTATCCATCCCTACACCCATCACCCATCTATCCATCCCTACACTCATCACCACTCATCACTCATCTATCCATCCCTACACTCATCACTCATCTATCCATCCCTACACTCATCACTCATCTATCCATCCCTACACTCTTCACTCATCTGTCCATCCCTACACTCTTCACTCATCTGTCCATCCCTACACTCATCACTCATCTATCCATCCCTACACTCATCACCCATCTATCCTTCCCTACACTCATCACTCATCTATCCATCCCTACACTAATCACTCATCTATCCATCCCTTCACCCATCACTCATCTATCCATCCCTTCACTCATCATTCCTCTATCCATCCCTACATTCGTACCACCATATGTGGGACTATGTAAAGTATAACAGAAGCTTTTATTGTTATCTAGTGAAAGAAGTCATGATGGCGAGAGGTCTGTCACCATCGAAGAACCTACCAGTGAATGTCTGTTACCAGCAGAGGGCTCTGCAAGAGGAGAGGATGAAGAAGAGGAGCAGGTGGGATATATCTGTCTGTCTGTCTGTCATTAGTTGCACTGAGCTTTATTCAAAGGACCAAATACACATTAGCGTTGCACAAACAAGTGTAGAGTGGTGACAGGGACTGAGGGGCACACGGAGGGTGGCGTATTGAAGTCTGCGACATGTCATGCTTCTCTTTAGCAGTATATTTTCTCTTCCTTCTCTGAAGAGATTGGAGAGTCTGGTGAAGTGAGTGTCCCTCACTGCTGTGTATTTGGTGCAGTGTAGCAGGAGGTAGATCCCATTGTCCAGGTAACATTGTGGGTGCAGTCCATGCTCCTTGGGCTTGTATGTCTGTCCGTATTGGCTGGATGCCATGGTCAGACTGTAGGCACTGAGTCTCAGGATCCGGCGGTCTCTGGGGTCTGGGAGATTCTCCACATTTGGGGCCGGTCTCCGGTACGTGATAATATCATTCCTCCAGTCAATGGTTTATATTGGTGCTAAAAGTGGGTGAGCCCTCCAGAATATTCCTTATTTATCCATAATTTGACATCAGATTTTCACACGAGTCCTAAAAGTTGATGAAGAACTAAATCAAACGGGAGAAATATCTTATAATTTGTCATTTATTATGTAAGGAGATGGACAAACTGCCCACGTTCCCCCTTGAGGACGCGAGTACTGTTATGAAGTGTTGGGACATGCGTTATTAGTGATCGATTGAATGTTGCCTGACAGTAGGGAGAGTTGGGGTTAATATTTGGGACTAGCCCAGAGTGGGAGGGGCTAAAGGGAAGGGACAGAGACAGTTTCCTGTCAGGAGTGAGATAGTGCCCACTGTGCAATAGTGACAGACCTATGGTCTGACTAGTGAGCAGAGTCACATAATGAGGGTGTCCTGACATGGCAGAAGATTGGGACAGTGGATAGCAACATCTCCCCAGGTGGCTGTTTATTATACATCGGTTTATTTTGGACTGGTGGTCGCCCTCATTTAACTTTCTAACATCTGGTCGTAGCCAATCAAAGTCACCGGCAGCATGCGGCCTATACGGTTGTAGCGCCCCTTTATACGAAGTCCACACACCCAGCCAGGACACTCATCTTCATGTAACATGCCGGGACATAAGACCAGACTACCTCGCCCATGCTCTATGCCTTGTTACAATTACATCAAAAAAATGTCTCATGTCTTTGAGCGGTAAAGTCAGTGACCCCTTTGCTGTCAGTGTCCGGTGTGACCTTGTGCGGTAATAACGGCATCTAAACGTCTCCGGTACTTGCTGATTATTCCTGCACATCGGATGGAGGAATTTTAGCCCGTTCCTCCTACAAATCAGCTTCTCCTCTATGATGTTGGTGTCATCTCCATGAACGTTCCTCTTCAGTTCCGTACACAACATTTCTATAGGACTGAGGTCTGGATGTGCTGCTGCAGAACTTCCCCTTTATTCTTGTCTCTTGTGTAGGGCGACTTGTGACTTTGGGTCGTTCTCCTCCTGCAGGACCTCGTTCTCTTAAGATAAACCAAAACCTCTATTTTGTTCTCATCCGTCCACCGATCGTTGTCCAAGCACCTTCTGGCTTCTCCGCGCGACCTTTAATAAACTGTAGGACAGTGATGATCTTTTTGAGGAGCAGCGACTTTCTCCTGGCAGTCCTGCCATGTGCTCCATTGTTGTTCAGTGTTCTGATGATGACTCATGAACATTAACATTAGATAATGTGAGAGAGGTCTTAGAAATAACTTTGGGTTCCTTATTCTCGGCCCCTCCCTGGTGTAATGTTTCCCATCCTGGACCCTTTCCTGGTATTATGTTCCGCATATTCTTTAAATGTGTTGGAAAAGAATGGAGGGCATTATTACTGGATGGCAACCAGAATGGGGACCCCTTACTGGCATATTGTCCCCCATCCTGGTCCCCGTCCGGTAATAATGCCCTCCGTTCTTTTCCAACACATTTAAAGAATATTCTTCTATTCTAACCTCACTCCCACGACATGCCGCATCCTCTTCCACAGTCAGCCAATCCGAGGTCTGCAGCTGACGTGCGACATCCTCGCCAATGGCGGGCCCCAACAACCCTGGCCAGTATACAGTTTAACGGGAACCAACCACCAGGATCTAACCACCTGAAAATCAGTGCAGCAGGTGATTGGTGTGCAGCATGACATCACTGTTTGTTTTATTATTTACTCCTCCCCTGTGGGCTTGCCTGCCTGCTGTAAGCACATGAGTCAGGATGGAAGCCCACAGGGGAGGAATGAAAAAAGGAAACAAATAGTGATGTCATGCTGCACAAGTCAATCACCTGCTGCACTGATGTTACAGATGGCTAAATCCTGGTGGTTCCCTTTACCGTGTGGGGCCCTCATTAGGACCTTTAGGACCGGCATGTATATCAGCATTTCTGGTGCATCGTACTTAAGCTCGACTGCACGTCTGGTGCTCTGTATTTCTGGTTGACTGTGTTTCTGGTGGGCTGTATTTCTATTGGGCTGTATCTATGGTGGGCTGTATCTCTGGTGGGCTGTATTTCTATTGGGCTGTATCTATGGTGGGCTGTATCTCTGGTGGGCTGTATTTCTATTGGGCTGTATCTATGGTGGGCTGTATTTCTGGTGGGCTGTATTTCTATTGGGCTGTATTTCTGGTGGGCTGTATTTCTATTGGGCTGTATTTCTGGTGGGCTGTATTTCTATTGGGTTGTATTTCTGGTGGGCTGTATATCTATTGGGTTGTATCTCTGGTGGGCTGTATCTCTGGTGGGCTGTATTTCTGGTGGGCTGTATTTCTATTGGGTTGTATCTATGGTGGGCTGTATCTCTGGTGGGCTGTATTTTTGGTGGGTTGTATTTCTATTGGGCTGTATGTCTGGTGGGCTGTATTTCTGGTGGGCTGTATTTCTATTGGTCTGTATGTCTGGTGGGCTGTATTTCTATTGGTCTGTATGTCTGGTGGGCTGTATTCTGGTGGGCTGTATTTCTTTTGGGCTGTATCTCTGGTGGGCTGTATCTCTGGTGGGTTGTATTTCTGGTGGGCTGTATTTCTATTGGGCTGTATTTCTGGTGGGCTGTATTTCTATTGGGTTGTATCTATGGTGGGCTGTATCTCTGGTGGGCTGTATTTTTGGTGGGTTGTATTTCTATTGGGCTGTATGTCTGGTGTGCTGTATTTCTGGTGGGCTGTATTTCTATTGGGTTGTATCTATGGTGGGCTGTATCTCTGGTGGGCTGTATTTTTAATGGGTTGTATTTCTATTGGGCTGTATGTCTGGTGGGCTGTATTTCTGGTGGGCTGTATTTCTATTGGTCTGTATGTCTGGTGGGCTGTATTTCTATTGGTCTGTATGTCTGGTGGGCTGTATTTCTGGTGGGCTGTATTTCTTTTGGGCTGTATCTCTGGTGGGCTGTATCTCTGGTGGGTTGTATTTCTGGTGGGCTGTATCTCTGGTGGGCTGTATCTCTGGTGGGCTGTATTTCTGATGGGCTGTATTTCTGGTGGGCTGTATTTCTGGTGGGCTGTATTTCTATTGGGCTGTATCTCTGATGGGCTTTTATTTCTGGTGGGCTGTATTGATCCATTTCTGGTGGGCTATATTTGTATTGGGCTGTTTGTCTGGTGGGCTCTTATTTCTGGTGGGCAGTATTTCTGGTGGCTGTATTTTTGGTGGGTTGTATTTCTATTGGGCTGTATTTTTATTGGGCTGTATGTCTGGTGTGCTGTATTTCTGGTGGGCTGTATTTATCCATTTCTGGTGGGCTATATTTCTATTGGGCTGTATGTCTGGTGGGCTGTATTTCTGGTGGGCTGTATTTCTATTGGGCTGTATTTCTGGTGGGCTGTATTTCTATTGAGCTGTATTTCTATTGGGCTGTATGTCTGGTGGGCTATATTTCTGGTGGGCTGTATTTCTTTTGGGCTGTATCTCTGGTGGCTGTATCTCTGGTGGGTTGTATTTCTGGTGGGCTGTATTTCTGGTGGACTGTATCTCTGGTGGGCTGTATCTCTGGTGGGTTGTATTTCTGATGGGCTGTATTTCTGGTGGGTTGTATTTCTGGTGGGCTGTATTTCTATTGGGCTGTATCTCTGATGGGCTTTTATCTCTGGTGGGCTGTATTGATTCATTTCTGGTGGGCTATATTTGCATTGGGCTGTGTGTCTGGTGGGCTTTTATCTCTGGTGGGCTGTATCTCTGGTGGGCTGTATCTCTGGTGGGCTTTTATCTCTGGTGGGCTGTATTTATCCATTTCTGTTGGGCTGTATTTATCCATTTCTGTTTGGCTGTATTTATCCATTTCTGTTGGGCTGTATTTGTATTGGGCTGTATGTCTGGTGGACTGTATTTCTGGTGGGCTGTATTTCTGGTGGGCTGTATTTATCCATTTCTGGTGGGCTATATTTCTATTGGGCTGTATGTCTGGTGGGCTGTATTTCTGATGGGCTGTATTTCTATTGGGCTGTATGTCTGGTGGTCTGTATGTCTGGTGGGCTGTATTTCTGGTGGGCTGTATTTCTTTTGGGCTGTATCTCTGGTGGGCTGTATCTCTGGTGGGTTGTATTTCTGGTGGGCTGTATTTCTATTGGGCTGTATTTCTGGTGGGCTGTATTTCTATTGGGTTGTATCTATGGTGGGCTGTATCTCTGGTGGGCTGTATTTTTGGTGGGTTGTATTTCTATTGGGCTGTATGTCTGGTGTGCTGTATTTCTGGTGGGCTGTATTTCTATTGGGTTGTATCTATGGTGGGCTGTATCTCTGGTGGGCTGTATTTTTAATGGGTTGTATTTCTATTGGGCTGTATGTCTGGTGGGCTGTATTTCTGGTGGGCTGTATTTCTATTGGTCTGTATGTCTGGTGGGCTGTATTTCTATTGGTCTGTATGTCTGGTGGGCTGTATTTCTGGTGGGCTGTATTTCTTTTGGGCTGTATCTCTGGTGGGCTGTATCTCTGGTGGGTTGTATTTCTGGTGGGCTGTATCTCTGGTGGGCTGTATTTCTGATGGGCTGTATTTCTGGTGGGCTGTATTTCTATTGGGCTGTATCTCTGATTGGCTTTTATTTCTGGTGGGCTGTATTGATCCATTTCTGGTGGGCTATATTTGTATTGGGCTGTTTGTCTGGTGGGCTCTTATTTCTGGTGGGCAGTATTTCTGGTGGGCTGTATTTTTGGTGGGTTGTATTTCTATTGGGCTGTATTTTTATTGGGCTGTATGTCTGGTGGGCTGTATTTCTGGTGGGCTGTATTTCTATTGGGCTGTATTTTCTGGTGGGCTGTAATTCTATTGAGCTGTATTTCTATTGGGCTGTATGTCTGGTGGGCTATATTTCTGGTGGGCTGTATTTCTTTTGGGCTGTATCTCTGGTGGGCTGTATCTCTGGTGGGTTGTATTTCTGGTGGGCTGTATTTCTGGTGGACTGTATCTCTGGTGGGCTGTATCTCTGGTGGGTTGTATTTCTGATGGGCTGTATTTCTGGTGGGTTGTATTTCTGGTGGGCTGTATTTCTATTGGGCTGTATCTCTGATGGGCTTTTATCTCTGGTGGGCTGTATTGATCCATTTCTGGTGGGCTATATTTGTATTGGGCTGTATCTCTGGTGGGCTGTATCTCTGGTGGGCTGTATCTCTGGTGGGCTTTTATCTCTGGTGGGCTGTATTTATCCATTTCTGTTGGGCTGTATTTATCCATTTCTGTTTGGCTGTATTTATCCATTTCTGTTGGGCTGTATTTGTATTGGGCTGTATGTCTGGTGGACTGTATTTCTGGTGGGCTGTATTTCTGGTGGGCTGTATTTATCCATTTCTGGTGGGCTATATTTCTATTGGGCTGTATGTCTGGTGGGCTGTATTTCTGATGGGCTGTATTTCTATTGGGCTGTATGTCTGGTGGTCTGTATGTCTGGTGGGCTGTATTTCTGGTGGGCTGTATTTCTTTTGGGCTGTATCTCTGGTGGGCTGTATCTCTGGTGGGTTGTATTTCTGGTGGGCTGTATTTCTATTGGGCTGTATTTCTGGTGGGCTGTATTTCTATTGGGTTGTATCTATGGTGGGCTGTATCTCTGGTGGGCTGTATTTTTGGTGGGTTGTATTTCTATTGGGCTGTATGTCTGGTGTGCTGTATTTCTGGTGGGCTGTATTTCTATTGGGTTGTATCTATGGTGGGCTGTATCTCTGGTGGGCTGTATTTTTAATGGGTTGTATTTCTATTGGGCTGTATGTCTGGTGGGCTGTATTTCTGGTGGGCTGTATTTCTATTGGTCTGTATGTCTGGTGGGCTGTATTTCTATTGGTCTGTATGTCTGGTGGGCTGTATTTCTGGTGGGCTGTATTTCTTTTGGGCTGTATCTCTGGTGGGCTGTATCTCTGGTGGGTTGTATTTCTGGTGGGCTGTATCTCTGGTGGGCTGTATTTCTGATGGGCTGTATTTCTGGTGGGCTGTATTTCTATTGGGCTGTATCTCTGATTGGCTTTTATTTCTGGTGGGCTGTATTGATCCATTTCTGGTGGGCTATATTTGTATTGGGCTGTTTGTCTGGTGGGCTCTTATTTCTGGTGGGCAGTATTTCTGGTGGGCTGTATTTTTGGTGGGTTGTATTTCTATTGGGCTGTATTTTTATTGGGCTGTATGTCTGGTGGGCTGTATTTCTGGTGGGCTGTATTTCTATTGGGCTGTATTTCTGGTGGGCTGTAATTCTATTGAGCTGTATTTCTATTGGGCTGTATGTCTGGTGGGCTATATTTCTGGTGGGCTGTATTTCTTTTGGGCTGTATCTCTGGTGGGCTGTATCTCTGGTGGGTTGTATTTCTGGTGGGCTGTATTTCTGGTGGACTGTATCTCTGGTGGGCTGTATCTCTGGTGGGTTGTATTTCTGATGGGCTGTATTTCTGGTGGGTTGTATTTCTGGTGGGCTGTATTTCTATTGGGCTGTATCTCTGATGGGCTTTTATCTCTGGTGGGCTGTATTGATCCATTTCTGGTGGGCTATATTTGTATTGGGCTGTATCTCTGGTGGGCTGTATCTCTGGTGGGCTGTATCTCTGGTGGGCTTTTATCTCTGGTGGGCTGTATTTATCCATTTCTGTTGGGCTGTATTTATCCATTTCTGTTGGGCTGTATTTATCCATTTCTGTTGGGCTGTATTTGTATTGGGCTGTATGTCTGGTGGACTGTGTTTCTGGTGGGCTGTATTTCTGGTGGGCTGTATTTATCCATTTCTGGTGGGCTATATTTCTATTGGGCTGTATGTCTGGTGGGCTGTATTTCTGGTGGGCTGTATTTCTATTGGGCTGTATGTATGGTGGGCTGTATCTCTGGTGGGCTGTATTTCTGGTGGGCTGTATTTCTGGTGGGCTGTATCTCTGGTGGGCTGTATCTCTGGTGGGCTGTATTTCTGGTGGGCTGTTTTTCTGGTGGGCTGTATCTCTGGTGGGCTGTATTTCTGGTGGGCTTTATCTCTGGTGGGCTGTATTTCTGGTGGGCTGTATTTCTGGTAGGCTTTATCTCTGGTGGGCTGTATTTCTGGTGGGCTGTATTTCTGGTGGACTGTATCTCTGGTGGGCTGTATTTCTGGTGGCTGTATTTCTGGTGGGCTGTATCTCTGGTGGGCTGTATCTCTGTTGGGCTGTATTTATCCATTTCTTTTGGGCTGTATTTATCCATTTCTGGTGTGCTGTATTTCTATTGGGCTGTATGTCTGGTGGGCTGTATTTCTGTTGGGCTGTATTTGTATTGGGCTGTATTTCTGTTGGGCTGTATTTCTGTTGGGCTGTATTTGTATTGGGCTGTATTTCTGGTGGGCTGTATTTATCCATTTCTGGTAGGCTATATTTCTGGTGGGCTGTATTTCTATTGGGCTGTATTTCAGGTGGGCTGTATATGTCCATTTCTGTTCGGCTGTATACCTGGTGTGATGTATTTCTGGTGGGTCAGTTTCCAATGTGCTGTATTTTTGGTGTGCTGTATTTTTGGTGTGCTTGTTGTACTATCTGTATCACTTCTTATTCCTTTTGTTTCTCCTTCGGCTACTGGGTGGCACCACACCTTTGTTGCAGATAGAACAATTTTTGATTCCTTCTTCTGAGCTGAGAGCCTTGGGCTAGGGCCGGGCTGTCAACTATTTAAAACCCTGCATCTCTGACTTTGCCCCCTGGCTTGTAGCATTAGTCTTTGCTCCTGTTGTGATTTTTTCTATTTTCTGACCTCGCTTGTATATTGACCATCTGCTTCCTTTCTGATTTTGTCTCTCACGTGGTCTCTTGGTATCCACTTACGTGACGACTCTCTTTGCCAACAACTTGCTCCACCGGTCAGCAGCCGACTCTGTGGCCCCAGCCCTGAAGTCCCTGTCACCCTAGGCCAGGAGCTTTCACAAACAGTGCACACGTGACAGGTTGGACTCCATGGAAGCCATTGGCTTTTCTTCACTGAGTGGATGAGATTCTCCATTATTTCCTGCAGTGTGAGTCGTGTACCCAGAGGTTTTTGGAATTCATTCATTTGTTCTGCCATTATTTGTGTCTGTTCGTGGATTAGTCCTTCATTTGAGATGTCTTTGCCATTTTTGTAGTACTGGGGAGATGTTGCCGTTGTGGATAGAGTTTTGTTTCTATAGTAGTTGGTGCCCATGTGGTTACTCCCAGAAGGAGCTGTGTCTTGGAGGCATTTTGGGGTTGGTTGAGGATGGTTTTATAGTACCTTAGTATGGTGTTGTAGGGTATTTATCCATCTCATATTTATGTACACATCTTCCTCATATCTCTGTGTTCCATAGGATGACATGTGGGGAGAGACAACCACAGCGGTGACCTCTGAGCGGAGCGCGTCCCTGGAGGAGCTGGTTCCTAAAGGAGGACTTGTGGAGTCCAGTAGACACAATGCTCGGACCATGCTGGGATTCTACATGTTCTGTATCCTGATGGCCTTTACAATCCTAACCCCGCCATTGTTCATCACTCTGCCCCATCTGCTATGGGGGTCTGAACTGGAGCCCTGCGGGGCGATCTGTGAGGGGCTCTACATCTCAGTTGCCTTTAAGCTGCTGTTCCTCATCTTGGGCTCTTGGGCTCTTTTCTTTCGGAGACCTCGATACGTCCTGCCACGTCTGGTGGAGTTCCGCTCCCTCCTTGTCCTGCTCCTCAGCCTCCTCCTGCTCTCTTACTGGCTCTTCTATGTGGTGCGAATTCTGGGTCAACCGGAGCGGAACCTTCTGAGTGTTGTTCAGTACACAGTATCGCTGGTGGACACCTTCATCTTCATCCATTACCTGGCCATGGTCCTACTGGAGATCAGACAACTGCAGCCAAGTTACATCCTCAGTGTGGTGCGGAGCAGTGATGGGGAGACTCGCTGCTATACCATTGGAAGAGTCAGGTGAGCCAAAATTATGTGACCCTCCCTGGGTAGACTACATCATCAGGGTAGTGTGGAGCAGTGATGGGGAGACCCACTACTACACCATAGGGAGTCAGGTGAGCCAAAAGTATGTGACCCCCACACCCCCAAGGCACACTACATCATCAGGGTGGTGCGGAGCAGTGATGGGGAGACCCACTATTACACCATAGGGAGTCAGGTGAGCCAAAAGTATGTGACACCCTCCCCGGGCACACTACATCATCAGGGTGGTGCGGAGCAGTGAGGGGGAGACCCACTACTACACCATAGGGAGTCAGGTGAGCCAAAAGTATGTGACACCCCCACCCCCCAGGCACACTACATCATCAGGGTGGTGTGGAGCAGTGATGGAGAGACCCACTACTGAGCCATAGGGAGTGTCAGGTGAGCCAAAAGTATGTGATCTTCCCCCGGGCACACTACATCATCAAGGTGGTGCGGAGCAGTGAGGGGGAGACCCACTACTGAGCCATAGGGAGTCAGGTGAGCCAAAAGTATGTGACCCCCTCCTCAGGCACACTAAATCATCAGGGTGGTACGGAGCAGTGATGGGGAGACCCACTACTACACCATAGGGAGAGTCAGGTGAGCCAAAAGTATGTCACCCCCCACCCCCCGGGCTCACTACATCATGGTGTTATGTAAATTAATAATAACCAGGAATGTCACCCTTACATGGAGCATAGGAGCATGGCTTCACTGTGATTTGTGAATCAGGGCCATGGGAAGAAGAGCTGACAATCTCTTCCCCCCTTTTGTGTTACTCCCCCTCCGTTGAGCAGAGTTCTGTGATGCGTCCACCGCAAGAGGGGAGGATGAATATAAGACTTCAGACGTCACCCTGTGGCTTGTAGTCCAGTCTGATGCCAACGTGTATACCTGGGTGCTGCGCTCAGGGAGGGAGAAGAGCATCCCTAGATGTCCTTCAGCCCCAGGCTCTTCACCTATGACATATGCCACTGTGGAGAAGGGGTGTCTGGCCATACTGAGGGCCCTGCGGAAGCTGCAGCCTCCTATACGATGGCAACGTCACCATAGTGGCCACCACAACCCTCCCAGCTGTCTGTACCAGGTCACCATGTATCACATTCTCCCTGGTTGCTGGTCAAGCGTGGGACTGGATATATATATATACTATACATTCACTGTGAAAGCATCTAATAACCTACAATGGTAGCTGTTACTTTCTCCATTGATCATTAGTTCATTGCTTGATTGTTGTTACAAATTGGTGGCAGTGGCGGGAAGTCTTCAAGATCACTCTAATACTAGATATTACTATATGGTATATACCACATGTATACATATACATTGGTCATATACCCGGCATATAGTAGATATCAATATATGGTATATATATATATATATATATCTTGGTCATATATTCGGTATGCTGTAGATATCAGTATACGGTGTATATATACATTGGTCATATATCTAGTATGTAGTAGATATCAGTATACGGTATATATATTACATTGATCATATATCTAGTATGTAGTAGATATCAGTATACGGTGTATATATACATTGGTCATATATCTGGTATGTAGTAGATATCAGTATACGGTATATATATACATTGATCATATATCTGGTATGTAGTAGATATCAGTATACGGTGTATATATACATTGGTCATATATCTAGTATGTAGTAGATATCAGTATACGGTGTATATATACATTGGTCATATATCTGGTATGTAGTAAATATCAGTATACGGTATATATATACATTGGTCATATATCTGGTATGTAGTAGATATCAGTATACGGTATATATATACATTGGTCATATATCTGGTATATAGTAGATATCAGTATACGGTATATATATACATTGGTCATATATCCGGTATGTAGTAGATATCAGTATACGGTATATATCACATGTCCTGTATATAGACATATATACCCACTGGTCATACAGTTGGCATTTAGTATTTCGGGAAGATTAGGCCTCCAGCCTAATTACATGGGAGAGAAAAGTGTCACCGCACAAAGCTCATGTGTGATATTCCTCCCAACCACAGGAGGTGGCTGTCACTGAAGAGGGGGGAACTGAACTGAATAAATATTGAAGCCATGCCCTTATGCTCAGTATAAGGGTGAGAGTGTGTTTGCGTGTATAAATGCAGTGAATGAAATAAGTATTGAACTGGTCGCCAATTTTAAACCATGGATGTGTGTCGGCCGGGGTGCTCAGCAGCTGGCCAGAGTTCAGTTCACAGTTGTGGTGCCCAGCAGCTCTGGTCCTAACTGCACATGTAAAGGGTATGATAATAGGGATAAAGTTTGTTCGCTACACCAGTTGGAATGATTAGCCTAATGAAGCTGGCACTGTAGGGGATCCCTGGGAGATAGGTGGTACCAGTGCATAATTGTAACCCTTCCCAACCAGGGCTGGCTCCCAGGAAGATGATGAGCGTGATGGTAGTGGGTGCAGTACAGAAAGTAATCAGCAGGGGCCAGTCTTTGCTTTACCTTTTTACTGAGGTTTTGGGAGCTAGTCCAGCGTCCAGGTGGGCCAGCCATTCTGACGAGAACTGTAGTCCACTCTGTTGAGTGCGTAATATGGGCTTCCCTCTGACTTCCCTTGAATTTTAGGTTTCTTGGTGCTTTGAGCTTCTCCTTCTTTGTTGCTGTAAGTTACCTCCTGCCAGGCTGGTAGTGTAGATCCTGCGGGTGTCCGTGCCTATGGCAGTTCCCTGATCCTATTTACTACTGACGCACTGGAGAGCTCCACTTAAGCTTCCGGTGAGCATAAAACTCACCAGCGTCCAGTTCTGCCACCAGACCTAGAGACTGGTACCCTGCGTGGTCTTTTCAGAGTAGTTCCTGCTGCCTCCTCACTGGATCTGTCCTTGGCCTACTCTGTCCTACTACACCCTAAGTAATACCTCCCTCCAAACAGAGGCTGAGTCACAGCTCAACCAAGGCCTTCAGTGCTCACCTTCCTGGTTAGAGATCAGTCATTGTGTATGTACTCTTCAGACATCCAGCAGAGGGACTTCAATTCCCATCAGACATGGCATTACATAGATATTATAAGAATACTATTTTGTGGTGGCCAGATGTAGGTGAACCACAGGTGTCCATAAATGTAATGATGTTTAATACTGAGAAATGAAACAGGGAAATAGTATTGAACATATGGACAAAGAGAGGAGCAAAAAGTCATGGAAAATCCCAATAGCTACCAAAATCTATCAGTAATCAGAAAGCAATCCTGTCACTTAGTGTCAGTTAATATCAGCTGTTTCACCTGATGACTGATAAAAAGGTGTTTCATTATCAAGGAGCTACACAAAAAACATCTCATGATGGGTAAAACCAGGGAGCCGTCTCAAGACCTTCACAATCTTATTGTTACAAAACATCCTGAAGGTATTGGTTACGGAAGAATTTCTAAACTACTGAAGGGTCCAGTGAGCTCTGCTGGGACAATATTCTGAAAATAGAGACACAATCATTTCACCATAAACAGGCCATGAGCAGAGGAGTGAAAGAATTATGAGAAGAATTGTCCAAGAGCCAACGAGCATCTGTGGAGAAGTACGGAAAGATCTGGAATCAGCAGGGGCAAGTGTTTCACAGGAAACAATAAGAAATGCTTTCCCCCTCCATGGCCTGTATGCACGCTCCTGTATGCACACTCCGGTATGCACGCTCCTGTATGCACGCTCCTGTATGCACGCTCCTGTATGCACCCTCCTGTATGCACGCTCCTGTATGCACGCTCCTGTATGCACCCTCCTGTATGCATGCTTCTGTATGCACCCTCCTGTATGCACGCTCCGGTATGCACGCTCCTGTATGCACGCTCCTGTATGCACGCTCCTGTATGCACCCTCCTGTATGCACGCTCCTGTATGCATGCTTCTGTATGCACGCTCCTGGTATGCACGCTGCTGTATGCACGCTGTTGTATGCACGCTCCTGTATGCACGCTTCTGTATGCACGCTCCTGGTATGCACACTCCTGTATGCACGCTCCTGTATGCACGCTCCTGTATGCATGCTCCTGGTATGCACACTCCTGTATGCACACTCCTGTATGCACGCTCCTGCATGCACGCTCCTGTATACACGCTCCTGTATGCACGCTCCTGCATGCACGCTCCTGTATACACGCTCCTGTATGCACGCTCCTGTATGCACCCTCCTGTATGCACGCTCCTGTATGCATGCTTCTGTATGCACGCTCCTGGTATGCACGCTGCTGTATGCACGCTGTTGTATGCACGCTCCTGTATGCACGCTTCTGTATGCACGCTCCTGGTATGCACACTCCTGTATGCACGCTCCTGTATGCACGCTCCTGTATGCATGCTCCTGGTATGCACACTCCTGTATGCACACTCCTGTATGCACGCTCCTGCATGCACGCTCCTGTATACACGCTCCTGTATGCACGCTCCTGCATGCACGCTCCTGTATGCACGCTCCTGTATACACGCTCCTGCATGCACGCTCCTGCATGCACGCTCCTGTATGCACGCTCCTGTATGCACACCTCCTGGTATGCACGCTCCTGTATGCACGCTCCTGGTGTAGCACGCTCTGGTATGCATGCTCCGGTATGCACGCTCCTGGTATGCACCCTCCTGTATGTATGCTCCTGTATGCACGCTGCTGTATGCATGCTCCTGTATGCACGCTCCTGGTATGCACCCTCCTGTATG
This sequence comes from Allobates femoralis, assembly GCA_033576535.1. Lineage (NCBI taxonomy): Eukaryota > Metazoa > Chordata > Amphibia > Anura > Aromobatidae > Allobates > Allobates femoralis. Next base: position 24,766,356 of record JARQOC010000002.1, read on the forward strand.
CACGTTTCTGTATGCACGCTTCTGTATGCTCCCTCCTGTATGCACGCTCCTGTATGCACCCTCCTATATGCACGCTCCTGTATGCACGCTTCTGTATGCTCCCTCCTGTATTCATGCTCCTGGTATGCACACTCCTGTTTGCACGCTCCTGTATGCTCCCTCCTGTAAGCACGCTCCTGTATGCACGCTTCTGTATGCACCCTCCTGTATGCACGCTCCTGTATGCATGCTCCTGTATGCACCCCCCTGTATGAACGCTCCTGCATGCACGCTCCTGTGTGCATGCTCCTGTATGCACGCTCCTGTATGCACCCTCCTGTATGCACGCTCCTGTATGCACCCTCCTGTATGCACGCTCCTCTATGCACGCTCCTGTATGCACGCTCCTGTATGCACCTGACTCACCGCAGACCCGTGGACTCCGGTTTAGACAGGCTGTAGCTTCCTCCTTGTCACGGGTGGGCCGCGCCTGCCGGTAATGAGGCCCGGTTGAGTGCAGATCAAAAGTTGAAGACGTCTTTTAGGAACAGATTAAAGGGGTTAATTTATTCGTGACGCCACCTATGAGTAGTTCGGTCAGTCTGACCGACGCTGCGGAACCTCCGGGGGATGGACAGCAGCGAGATGGAACGCTCCCCACAGGCTGAGCGGTGATCCCGGAGGCTGGAGCTGCTTAAGATGTTGTGCGGCAGCTGCGGTTACCTTGTGTGCGGACGGATGCAATCATAAGGAAGCACGGACACAGAAAGTCTCTGTAACGGGTCTTTACTGTAACCAGCAGGCAGTACATGGCATATAGTTAACGGGTAGTGGACCGGGTGGACTCAGCAGTGATAGGTGTCCCTCAGAGATCCGTAGTGTTCCTCCATTCTAGGTAAGTATTTGCCATTGTCGCCCAGGAATACCAGGTCGGGTACGGGGAGGCTGCTTCAATGCCCTATCCAAGATGTACGTTATGGATGTTTTGGGGAGCCTTGGATCCCTCAGTGGGTACACCGCTGGTTAGACTGGAAGTTGGCTGGTGGTGGGGTGCTCCTGTAACGCTGCTCCTCCACGCTTCTGGTTCGCGTAGCAGAGGTGAACTGCTGCCAGCTTCGGTACCAGTGAACCGGCTGTGAGTTGGGCACGGGGGTATTTTGGAACCCGTGGTTGGTGATGCCCGATCCCGGTTGTTGAGGCCTCAGGTGCTGACACCCGACCGGTGACGGCCCGGGGGCTGCACGGGTGCGGAGCCCCCGCTCCTACTCCAAGTTCAAGTCTGTGTCTCTTGTCTAGACCCGACTCCAACTACTCTAGACTAACTGTGCTTCTCCTACACTACCCTTGCACTCCGCCCACCAGGACCTTGGATTGGCCCTCTATGTTTAGTGATGCATGCAGGGTTTTGGATCTCTAAGTTAACCATATGACTGCTGGGTTGGAGAATATTGCGGTTGCATCTATGGCTGCAATACCCTCCTGTGACGCACTCGTTGCGGGGCGCCACACACCCTCCTGTATGCACGCTCCTGTATGCACGCTCCTGTATGCACCCTCCTGTATGCACCCTCCTGTATGCACCCTCCTGTGTGCATGCTCCTGTATGCACGCTCCTGTATGCACTCTCCTGTATGCACGCTCCTGGTATGCACACTCCTGTATGCACGCTCCTGTATGCACCCTCCTGTATGCACGCTCCTGATATGCACGCTCCTGTATGCACGCTCCTGTATGCACGCTCCTTTATGCACCCTCCTGTATGCACGCTCCTGTATGCACACTCCTGGTATACACACCCCGGGTATGCACGCTCCTGTATGCACGCTTCTGTATGCACGCTCCTGTATGCACACTCCTGGTACCAGTGTCCCCATACAATGCAGGGTCCAGTGTCTCCATACAATGCAGGGACCAGTGTCTCCATACAATGCAGGGACCAGTGTCTCCATACAATGCAGGGACCAGTGTCTCCATACAATGCAGGGACCGGTGTCTCCATACAATGCAGGGACCAGTGTCTCCATACAATGCAGGGACCAGTGTCTCCATACAATGCAGGGACCAGTGTCTCCATACAATGCAGGGACCAGTGTCTCCATACAATGCAGGGACCGGTGTCTCCATACAATGCAGGGACCGGTGTCTCCATACAATGCAGGGACCGGTGTCTCCATACAATGCAGGGACCAGTGTCTCCATACAATGCAGGGACCAGTGTCTCCATACAATGCAGGGACCAGTGTCTCCATACAATGCAGGGACCAGTGTCTCCATACAATGCAGGGACCAGTGTCTCCATACAATGCAGGGACCAGTGTCTCCATACAATGCAGGGACCAGTGTCTCCATACAATGCAGGGAACGGTGTCTCCATACAATGCAGGGACCGGTGTCTCCATACAATGCAGGGACCAGTGTCTCCATACAATGCAGGGACCAGTGTCTCCATACAATGCAGGGACCAGTGTCTCCATACAATGCAGGGACCAGTGTCTCCATACAATGCAGGGACCAGTGTCTCCATACAATGCAGGGACCGGTGTCTCCATACAGGAGCAATGCAGGGACCAGTGTCTCCATACAATGCAGGGACCAGTGTCTCCATACAATGCAGGGACCGGTGTCTCCATACAATGCAGGGACCAGTGTCTCCATACAATGCAGGGACTGGTGTCTCCATACAATGCAGGGACCGGTGTCTCCATACAATGCAGGGACCAGTGTCTCCATACAATGCAGGGACCAGTGTCTCCATACAATGCACCAGTGTCTCCATACAATGCAGGGACCGGTGTCTCCATACAGGAGCAATGCAGGGACCAGTGTCTCCATACAATGCAGGGACCAGTGTCTCCATACAATGCAGGGACCAGTGTCTCCATACAATGCACCAGTGTCTCCATACAATGCAGGGACCGGTGTCTCCATACAGGAGCAATGCAGGGACCGGTGTCTCCATACAATGCAGGGACCAGTGTCTCCATACAATGCAGGGACCAGTGTCTCCATACAATGCAGGGACCAGTGTCTCCATACAATGCAGGGACCAGTGTCTCCATACAATGCAGGGACCAGTGTCTCCATACAATGCAGGGACCAGTGTCTCCATACAATGCAGGGACCAGTGTCTCCATACAATGCACCAGTGTCTCCATACAATGCAGGGACCGGTGTCTCCATACAATTCAGGGACCAGTGTCTCCATACAATGCAGGGACCAGTGTCTCCATACAATGCACCAGTGTCTCCATACAATGCAGGGACCGGTGTCTCCATACAATGCAGGGACCAGTGTCTCCATACAATGCAGGGACCAGTGTCTCCATACAATGCACCAGTGTCTCCATACAATGCAGGGACCGGTGTCTCCATACAATGCAGGGACCAGTGTCTCCATACAATGCAGGGACCAGTGTCTCCATACAATGCACCAGTGTCTCCATACAATGCAGGGACCAGTGTCTCCATACAATGCAGGGACCAGTGTCTCCATACAATGCAGGGACCAGTGTCTCCATACAGGAGGCGTCTAAAACTTCTCACACAACAAAGGACGAAGACCAAGGATTAAATACATTTCAGTAAAGCGTCCAATGCTTTTTCCCTGTGTCATTTCTCATTATTGCACATAATTTATGGACATCTATGGTTTGATTTCTTTGCCTGTGGGGATTGGATGGGTTGTTACCGACATCTGGTGAGAAATGTATGTCAATAGCAGCTTTACAAGTACAATTAAATAGAAAACTGGTGACGTGTTCAAAACTTATTTCACCCGCTGTATATACTGTGTATATATATACTTCCTGGTCATATGTACAATATCTATGAGGTATGAGTATATGGTATATACCACATGTCCTGTATATACCACTGTATAACCACTGTCCATATATGCGGTGTTCAGTAGATATTAATACCCGGTGTATATCACATACATTCAGTCTTCAGCGTTCGGCGCTCTTCGTGTTGGAGAAGTATTATGCCGATTTTCCAGCAGAGACCTCGAGTTTTCCGCCTGGGAAGATCCGGAGGAATCCTCGGCGTCTGGAGGTGAACGGTCGCCCTGTGGACGGTGAGTGCACTTTACTCCTCTCTCCCCATCGTTTCCCCTCCACGCCTCTATCAGATCAGTCAGGAGAGCTGGGATTCTTCATTCATTGCTGTACGATCTGTTTTATTATTTCCGGATTATCGTAGATCAGTAATGGAACCAATTTTCTGTTTTTTATGAAGACTCCGAGGACAATAACGTGATCCCACCACCAACCAACTACAAGGACAGATACTACGCAGACATTGATCTGGAGCGCAAAATACGGAGGCGGCGAGCCAGGTAATGGCAGCGTGGTCTGAACTGTGCTCATGGTAGGGCTGTGGTCCAGACTGCGCTCGTGATAGTGCTGAGGTCTGGACTGCTCTCATGATAGTGCTAAGGTCCGGACTGCGCTCATGGTAGGGCTAAGATCCGGACTGTACTCGTGGTAGCGCTGAGGTCCGGACTGCGCTCATGGTAGGGCTGTGGTCCAGACTGCTATCGTGGTAGAGCTGTGGTGCAGAGTGTGCTCGTGGTAGGGCTGTGGTCCAGACTGTGCTCGTGGTAGGGCTGTGGTCCAGACTGCGCTCGTGGTAGGGCTGTGGTGCAGACTGTACTCGTGGTAGGGCTGTGGTGCAGACTGTGCTCGTGGTAGGGCTGTGGTGCAGACTGTGCTCGTGGTAGGGCTGTGGTGCAGACTGTACTTGTGGTAGGGCTGTGGTGCAGACTGTACTCGTGGTAGGGCTGTGGTGCAGACTGTACTCGTGGTAGGGCTGTGGTGCAGACTGTGCTCGTGGTAGGGCTGTGGTGCAGACTGTGCTCGTGGTAGGGCTGTGGTGCAGACTGTGCTCGTGGTAGGGCTGTGGTGCAGACTGTACTCGTGGTAGGGCTGTGGTGCAGACTGTACTCGTGGTAGGGCTGTGGTGCAGACTGTGCTCATGGAAGGGCTGTGGTCCAGACTGCGCTCGTGGTAGGGCTGTGGTGCAGACTGTACTCGTGGTAGGGCTGTGGTGCAGACTGTGCTCGTGGTAGGGCTGTGGTGCAGACTGTACTTGTGGTAGGGCTGTGGTGCAGACTGCGCTCATGGTAGGGCTGTGGTCCAGACTGTACTCGTGGTAGGGCTGTGGTGCAGACTGTGCTCGTGGTAGGGCTGTGGTCCAGACTGCGCTCGTGGTAGGGCTTTGGTCCGTACTGTGCTCGTGGTAGGGCTGTGGTCCGGACTGTGCTTGTGGTATGTTTAAGGTCCAGACTGTGCTTGTGGTAGTGCTGAGGTCCGGACTGTGCTTGTGGTAGTGCTGAGGTCCGAACTGTGCTTGTGGTAGGGCTGTGGTCTGTAGTGTCCTCGTTGTAGCACTAAGATCCGGACTGTACTCGTGGTAGCGCTGAGGTCCAGACTGTGCTCATGGTAGGGCTGAGGTTTTGACTGCGCTCATGGTAGGGTTGTGGTCCAGACTGCTATCGTGGTAGGGCTGCGTTCCGGACTGTGCTCATGTTAGGGCTGTGGCTTGGACTGCGCTCGTGGTACGGCTGTGTTTCAGACTGCACTTATTGTCGGGCTGTGGTCCAGACTGCACTCGTGGTAGGGCTGTGGTCTGTACTTTGTTCATGGTAGTGCTGGGGTCCGGACTGCACTCGAAGTAGGGCCGTAGACCAGACTGTGCTCATGGTAGGGCTATGGGCCAGACTGCACTCAAAGGTAGGGCTGCGGTCTGGACTATGCTTATGGCAGGGCTGTGGTCTGGACTGTGCTCATGGTAGGGCTGTGGTCCTGACTGTGCTCATGGTAGAGCTGTGGTCCTGACTGCACTCATGATAGGGCTGTGGTCCTGGCTGTGCTCATGGTAGAGCTGTGGTCCTGACTGCACTCATGGTAGGGCTGTGGTCCAGTCTGTGCTCGTGGTAGACCTGTGATCTGGACTGCGCACGTGGTTGGGCCGTGGTCCAGACTGTGCTCATGGTAGGGCTGTGGTCCAGTCTATGCTCGTGGTAGAGCTGTGATCTGGATTCCACACATGGTTGGGCTATGGTCCAGACAGTGCTCGTGGTAGGGCTGTGGTGCAGCCTGTGCATGTGGTTGGGCTGTAGTCCAGACTGCGCTCGCGGTAGGGCTGTGGTCCTGACTGTGCTCCGGACTGTGCTCATGGTAGGGCTGTGGTCCGGACTACGCTTGTAGTAGGGCTGGGCCCAGGCAGTGCTGGGGTCCAGACCACGATCACCGTCTGGACCACAAGGTGAAAGCGCCCATTAATCGTCGTAGCAGCGAATGCAGCTTTTGCCTCGTCTATTGATCGTCAGTCCCTTGTGTGACTGTCTTGAGGATTGCTGGCAGCGGTGTGATCAGTGGTGTCGGTACTCTTCTGGATTACACAGTATATAGTCCACATTTCCTTCTCTCCTCAGGCTGGTGGTCTCCGTACATCGCTCCTTCTCCCAGGTCCAGAGTCTGGATAACCGGATGAAGTCTTCTGCGGGGATTGACCCCAGAGAGGCCGCGCAGAGCATCTTCCCTCTCATCGCTCAGAGCCTGCAGCGTTACCTCCGCTCCACACAGCAGACGCACCTGTACAGCATGGACACCATAGTGCAGCACCTGATCCTGTGCCTGACCCACAACATGTCGCCTCAGGTAACACACGGCTGGCTGTGCCGGAACACTACATGAGTCCATAGTCTCCACTGCTGGAAACACCCTGGTAATTCAGGACATTCATGGGGATAATGGTAGAATCCTTCATGGTCTAGGAGAGAAACTTAATATCAGTATCTCCAGGGTTCTGGGGGCAGTGAGGGCTTTAATGTATGTCTCCCTTGTGCTCTTGGGTAGTGAATGAGGTAATATCAGCATTCATGGTGGCCCACAGCAGTAAGAGACTTAATGTCAGTCTCCCTGGTGGTCTAGGGCTACACATCAGCATCTCCTCTAACCTTGCGCCAAAAACCAGCAGCCTTGGGTTCTTCTAAGCAGCTGCCGAGCCCTCTGAAAATGAAAATGGTGGAGGCCCACAAAGCAGGAGAAGACTATAAGAAGATAGCAAAGCATTTTCACACTTTCACATTGCCTTTTCCTTAGCTCGATATGTAATTAAGAAATGAAAGTTACCAGGCAAACTGGAGGTCAAGATAAAGTCTGGAAGACCAAGCACAATTTCAATGAGAGCTGCTGGTAGGATTGCTAGAGAGGCAAATCAGCTGTGCTGCATCAGGGAGGAGCAGGTGCAGACATTTCTAGTCTTACAGACCAGATAATGAAAGGGAACCAACCACCCCAAATGACCCCCCCGGACTGTTAATATGTGTCCCTACACCCAGCACACACATTTGGGGCAATCGTTTTTGCTAAAAAAACTGTTTAGTAGAAGCTAAGATATAGCTTTATGAAGTTTAAAAAATGTTGCCGACTGGGTGTTACCTAGCTTGTTCTCCTGCAGTGTTCATGTGCCTGTCAGCCTCCTCTCCCCCCCTCTCTTCAGTAAAGCCCTGCCCTTTCAGCCTCGTCACAGGCTGCTGCACGGAGTCTCATTGTTTATGATAACAGAAGGCAAACCTGAAAGGCTGAAACCTGAGAGGCTGAAAGGGCAGGGCTTTACTGAAGGGAAGGGGGGAGAGGAGGCTGACAGGCACATGAACACTGCAGGAGGACAAGCTAGGTAACACCCAGTCGGCAACATTTTTTAAACTTCATAAAGCTATATCTTAGCTTCTACTAAACAGTTTTTTTTTAGCAAAAACGATTGCCCCAAATGTGTGTGCTGGGTGTAGGGACACATATTAACAGTCCGGGGGGGGGGGTCATTTGGGGTGGTTGGTTCCCTTTAAGCAATGTAAAGGAGTCATTGTATGTAGTGTGCAATGTTATATACTGTATATGATATGTGGTGTATTGTGTCAGTCATTACTTACATCAGACTCTGTATGATACATATTTATTGCATCACAAGTTAAAATCCTAGGGTTTTGTTATGTAAAAAAAATCATATCAAGAAGAATCATTTCAGAACTTTTTTACACCTTTTATGTCCCCCATAATCTGTACAAAGCCATTGAGAAACCAACTGAAAACCTTTCAGGGGGAAAACGAAAAATGAAGAAGTAAAGTAATGTGGCTGCATAAGTGTTCACACCCTCTATGAGGTGTGTGGAGACACGGGGGTCAGTGGGTGCTCTCTCTCATCCATTGGTCCGGCAGCCTTTAGAAAGATCGTGTTTCAACCAGAGCTAGGGTGCATGAGGTACTCGGTCACCGGGGCTTCTGTGTGGGATGTCACTGGTGGTCGGTATCCCCGGTGCCGTGCCCTGGCGAACAATTGTACCAGGTGTTATTGGTAAACGGTGGGGGTAAAAGGGGTTATTTACAGGGGAACGTGACGCCACCTGTAGAGTCCGGTAAGGTGGTAGCGGCGCTGCCAGCCGGCCACTGAGGTGATGGAGGGGGGCAGCAGAGTGTGATACAGCTCCCCACAGGTGGAGCTTTACCTCAGGGCAGCTGTGGTGGTGAGACGGTGAGGGAGGGCAGTGATGTTAATGGTGGTACAGTTCTTACCCTTCTGCTGTTGATGTTGATGATGTTACGTCCTTTGAGCTGCGGCAGGAAGAATAACAGAAACCGTTTCCATTTTAACTTTACTTTACTTGGTACCGGCTGATGGCATAACAATACACGGTACAGTTTGGATTAGGGTGTTGTTACCAACTCAGGATTTCTCTTAAGGAGTCTTTAGATGTTCTTTCTCTGTCTTTCAGGGTTTCTATTCTCTTTCTAGATCTTTCTGTCTTTCCCACCTTGGAAGAGCTCACCCGCCAGTCCTGCAGTCTGTGTCTAGTAGGATTAAATTGACTATTACTGGTCCAAATGGGAACAGCAGGAACGCACAAGTTTCCCACCTGACACCGGGTTTCAGTCTTTCCTCACTAGTGTAGGACCGTCTTTTGGGCATGAGGGGTGAGGTAACTTGTGGTGCTGTCAGCAACCCGGTCCTGTTGGGCCTGCAGCTCGTCAGCTTCGCAGTCAGGGCTGAACTCCTGGCTGCCTCGGTCATCCGTGTCACCTGTGAACCCTCAACATGACCAGCTGGTTCCTACCAGTCTTGGTCCGTTGCCATCTGTCCTGGGCCCCCTCATAAAGATGGGGTACCCTCCACTCAGCTGAGCCGCCAGGCGTGACCACACGGTCTGCCTTCCCAAGCCGTCTCAGGTAAATTCTTAACTGTCACTCTGCTCTATCCTTAGCTCCGCCCACCACCTGTGGAACCTACCATAAAGTCAGTTTCCCCTACACTAAGTGGTGCGGTCCTAAGTGAGTGCTAAAAATAGACTCCATAAGATTTCAATCGTAACCTGGCAACTTACAAGGAAAAACACATTTTATATTCAAGTGTAATACCATTCTGTGGCGCATACCCGCAGGGGCGCCACAATCGCATGGACCAGGGCTCATCCCACTGAACGCCCAAACTCCTTAACCGTGGGCAGAACACAACTCAGACAAGACAGGGTGAGGGAACCACACAATGGTAAGGCTTTATTGGATCCCCCCCAACAGTCAAAGGGATATAACACATAACCAAGAAAAATACACAATGTAACAGGCAACAGAGTCTCGCACTTTCACTGGCTCACCAGGGATTAGGATTTTTGTGCCTTAGTTCTTCCAGGGCCACTTACTCCAATCCAGCAGCACCCTGCTTATGCCGGGCACCACATGAGAAAGGAATGGCAGCAAGCTTAGGAAGCTGACTGAGCACAGAAAAGTCTGTAGCCAGGTGACCAAATTGTCCCAACCTGGTCATCTTCCTTATAAAGTCTCTGATATTTCAACCGAATACTAAAATCCTAGGTTGAACTCCTGCAGAATATAATCCAGTTCTGATGCTCTTTCTAGTCAGATCCGAAGCTCCTAGACTGAGGTGATGAACAGTGTGTTGATATGATGTTATCCTGGCAGCCGAAACCAAAAATCCTACGCTGAGGTTGTGGTCTTCCAATCGGAACTGGGGCTTCTAGATTGAAGCTATACAGTATATCATATGAACTTCTGGTGACTGAAGCAGGACCTTCTTATATATGCCGTGCACTCATCTTAGAGTACATTGTGTTCTAACAGGATTGGTGGAATAAGGCTGTTCTTTTATTGGCTGGACTTCAAGTCAAATGATTAATTCTCTTTTGAGTGATGTAGACAGCTGGGGTGAGGTAATTAAATTGGCAATACACAACCTCAGAAAATAAAGTCTCACAATCATCTGGCAAGAAACAATGTCTTAGCAAACATGAGATAACCAACAAAAGACCTATACATCTGGCCAAATTAAGAAAATGTATCCCATTCCATGCATTGAGAAAAGCTGTGTCACCACAAGGTGTAGTTGTGTTCAGAATAACCAATCACATTTCCAAAATGTTAGATCGTATCTGTGTTTGGCCAAAGTCATTTAGTGTCACTGTTCTAGGAGGATTTTCCTGAGATTTTCTGGTCTGTAAACAGCTGACAACACAGCAAAGGATCTAATTGTGAAAGGTAATCAGTCAGTAGAAGGTAGAAAAAATATGCTCAAGGAATAAGCGCTGCCATAGATCCTGAAGAAGAGGCACAACAGTGACATTACCGAGAACCGCATGTCCCTCGAACGTTGCTGAAAAGAGAATATTGTCCCAGGAGGCCGACAGCAACATTAAAGGAGCTGCAGGAACTTCCAGCCTGTATTATTGATGAATCATGAAGTCACAGACGTCCTGCTCTATAGTGACAGAGGAGAAGCCACCATCACTCCGGGCCTCGCTGGATGAGGTCTTCTCCTACATGACAATGACACAATCTCACATCTGAGACCTCTGCTGCATTTCTGGAGAATAGGTGACATTGATTCCGGGGCTGAGCGTCTCCGGATCTGACAACTGAACCCATCTGGGGAGATCTGAGGAGGCCGAGCTGTCAGCTCTCTCCATCCAGCATCCAGACCCTAGAAGAGCTCATTCTGGAGATGGTGGAAGATGGACGTTGTCATATGTCACCGATTTGTTCCTTCCAGGCCTAGAAGCCTCGGTGTCGTCCTCACATCATGGAGGTCGCACATGATACTGGATGTAGCAAAGTCTGATTACTGCAGAAAATAATCTGAGGAAGTAAATATAACTAAAGCTGCTATTGACATGAATTTCTCACCAGATGTCAGTAACAACCCATCCCATCCACACCAAACCATAGATGTCCATAAATGATGTGTAATTATAAGAAATGACACAGGAAAAAGTATTGGAACAAATGAAGAAAGAGAGGAGCAAAATGCCCTGAAAAGTCCTGACACCAGCTTTCAGTTATTAGAAAGCAATCCTGACACTTGGTGAGAAATAACATCAGCTGGTTCACCTGATGCCTGATATAAAGGCGTCTCATTACCAAGGTGCCACACAAGAAACATCTCATGATGGGTAAAAACAGTGAGCCGTCTCAAGATCTTCACAACCTTATTATTGGAAAGCATACTGATGGCATTTCTAAATTGCTGGTGATGTGTTCAATACTTATTTCAGACGCTATATACATATACATATATATGTGTCTATGTACATATACACACGCATTCACATGCAACTTACTATATATATACATACATCTCCTGTGACCTGATATCTTCTTCCAATTCTTGTTTTCTAGGCCTTTCTGGAGCAGTATCTGCGCCCGGGGCCGCCATTCCAGTACTCCGGGGCTCAGCCGGCTGAGTGGACGTTAGTAAGCGAGGTGTCAGTCACGCGAAGTCTGAAGTCGGAGTTGACGTTCTGCCTGCGCGGTGCGGCTGTCCAGCTGGTGGTCAGTGTCCGCGAGATTCCCTGCCTGACGCTCAGTGAGAACTTCATCCCACCAAACTCCCATCGCTTCTTAGTGCATGTGTATCCGCCGGCGCTGGACGCCACCACCATATCTCCAGCATGACGTGTATGACGTATACCTGTATATACTGCAGCTGCTACTATGTGTATATACATCATCCTGTATAATATGCGACTCCTTTATTATAGACCGCCTCGTTGTACTATATGCCAAATGCCTCTGTCCCCCATCAGATGTCGTAATAAGTCCCGTTCTATTATAAGGGCGGTCTTGAGACATCAGCACATTTCTCAGTATTAATAATATTAAATATAATTTTTGGAAATATTGGGTCTGTCCATTCATAGACTCTGACAAAATAAGGAGCCGGGTGCATGGTGTCTGATTCCCAGGAGCTGTGAACTTGGCTACGAGACCACACTAGAATCACTGTGTGTGAGCAGTGTGTGCCTGTACGCATCCACTGTGCTTCTCTATGTTTAACATGGAGACGCATGTCGGATGCGTTTGCCTGCGGATGCATGGGTGTGCGTACGGTTGCCCTTTTTCACAGGAGGGGATAAGCGCACCATGTTGCATTTTTTGTGCGGTCCAGGGTGTTCGCTTTTTATGCAAGCATACTGGAGCGCACGTTTCGTACATTGAACCCTGTGTGGACACATAACCATCCGAATGCCAATGCAGACAAACGCTGCGTCTCTCTCTCTCCCCCGACCACTATACTGTAATAGATTCCTATGGAGTGCATACAGAGAATTTCTGCTACGTTTGCATTAGTATGGCTGTGTTCGACCATGCATCTGCCGCTATGTATTCAGACACATGCAGATTGAAAGCTAATGTGAAACCGGCCATAGTCTGTGCTGCAATCACTTATCTCCACTTCCCTTAATTAGACCTCTACTGAGGCATGCTAGTTCCTCCATTCAGTGTCAATCGTACACTTGCTTTTGCCTGTGTATGTCTGATCCCTCCGTGCTCTGTGCCTGACCCAGCCTGACTTTATTCCCTTACCTGGACTTTTCCCCTCTGCCTGTGACCTGACTGCTCTTTTGCCTGCTCCCTGCATTCTGTTTTGTCCCTCTGGTTTTCCTGACTTTGGCTAGAATTGAACTTCGTCTCTGACTACCCCTTGCTGTTACTGCACCATTTCTTGGCCCCGACCTCGGATCGTTTGACCTCCCTTTAGTTCCACTAAGTAATATTATTATTATATTTACTTTCCGTTATTGCAGTCTGTTTCTTCACATGAGGCTAGTTATTACTGTAGTGACTCGCGTCACAAGAACCTAACGACTGGAGACAACATACTGCTCTGACACTGGAGGTGCAGATTCCCACTGCTGAGCGACCACACAAGACTCCAAGGCTGAACAGAAGACCAGATGACTTGTGAAAACACTAGAAGCAATACTGCTCCACCATTGGAGATTCAGATTCCCACTACCCAGCAAACACACAGGACCCCAAAGCTGGACAGAAGACCAGACGAGTGGAGGCAACACTGGAATTGATACTACTCTGACACTGGAGGATCATAGTGTTGAGTTCACTCATGGAAACCCCTGGCTTTCTGTTACGTACAATAAGAGAAAATCAGTTGTAAATGAGTGGAATCTTCACTCATTTTGACGATTGGTGGACATTGACCCTTTGTGACGTTGTTATGTCCAACCTGTGCCCAATGCACCTCATCCTTATTCTTTACCACAGAACATCTCAAGAACTTCCTCCTCCTAAATGTTGTCCTGATAGAAGGGCCCCACAATGGCGTTTCAGGACAACCGGGCCCCAAGAAACTGAGGATCCAAAATCTCAAGCACCTGCTGATTACAGCTATAATGAGTCGGGTCTCTCCTTCATACTGGTCACAGATGGAGACACATTGCTTTATGGAGGTGCTGTCCCTTTTTATTTAATATTTTCACAATTTCATTTATAAGCATTATAAGAGGATGAACCGATAAAATGTGGCTCCTCATACCGGACTGTAGATGAGTAGACATCATTTACCTCTTCTGGAGCTGCCCAACTTTTTCCAAAATTAATAATGATTGTCCTATGTGGGCGCCACAAAACCCAACGTATGACACCCCCTCTTATATATAAGGTCCAAGACACAGGAGCCCCCACATATATCATAGGGTTATACAGACTGGTTCACACCTAGAAAGATTTCCGTTTTAATTGTCATCTTCGTCATCATCATCGTCATCATCATCGTCATCATCATCATCATCATCATCGTCGTCATCATCATCATCGTCATCATCATCATCGTCATCGTCGTCATCATCATCATCTTCATCGTCATCATCATCTTCAGTGTTGACCTTCCTGATAATACATCATCTATCCACTGTTCCAGCTCAGATGGTGATGGCAAATCCTCAGCATCTTCAATGTCCATCCAGACACTGTCTGCCTGTAAAAATAAAAACAGAATCTTCTGTAAAACCTTCTCACCTGAGAAAAAAATCAAACGTGGAAACCAAAGAGAATAATCACAACGAAGAATAACAGTGGGAATCACAGGGGAGAATCACAGGGGGAGAATCACAGAGGAGAATCACAGGGGAATCACAGAGGAGAATCACAGGGGGAATCACAGGGGGAATCACAGGGGGAGAATCACAGGGGGAATCACAGGGGAGAATCACAGGGGGAATCACAGGGGAGAATCACAGGGGGAATCACAGGGGGAATCACAGGGGAGAATGACAGAGGAGAATCACAGAGGAGAATCGCAGAGGAGAATCACAGAGGAGAATCACAGGGGAGAATCACAGGGGAGAATCACAGGAGGAATCACAGGGGGAGAATCACAGAGGAGAATCACAGGGGGAATCATAGAGGAGAATCACAGGGAGAATCACAAAGGAGAATCACAGGGGGAGAATCACAGGAGAATCACAGAGGAGAATCACAGGGGGAATCACAGGGGAGAATCACAGGGGGAATCACAGGGGGAATCACAGGGGAGAATCACAGAGGAGAATCACAGGGGGAGAATCACAGAGGAGAATCACAGGAGAATCACAGGGGAGAATCACAGAGGAGAATAACAGAGGAGAATCACAGAGGAGATTCACAGGGGGAATCACAGGGGGAGAATCACAGGGGGAGAATCACAGGGGAGAATTACAGAGGAGAATCACAGGGGGAATCACAGGAGAATCACAGGGGAGAATCACAGAGGAGAATCACAGAGGAGAATCACAGAGGAGAATCACAGAGGAGATTCACAGGGGGAATCACAGGGGGAATCAAAGGGGGAGAATCACAGGAGAATCACAGGGGAGAATCACAGAGGAGAATCACAGGGGGAATCACAGGAAAATCACAGGGGGAATCACAGGGGGAATCACAGGGGGAGAATCACAGGGGGAATCACAGGGGAGAATCACAGGGGGAATCACAGGGGAGAATCACAGAGGAGAATCACAGAGGAGAATCACAGAGGAGAATCACAGGGGAGAATCACAGGGGGAGAATCACAGAGGAGAATCACAGGGGGAATCACAGAGGAGAATCACAGAGGAGAATCACAGAGGAGAATCACAGGGGGAGAATCACAGGAGAATCACAGAGGAGAATCACAGGGGGAATCACAGGGGAGAATCACAGGGGGAATCACAGGGGGAATCACAGGGGAGAATCACAGAGGAGAATCACAGGGGGAGAATCACAGAGGAGAATCACAGGAGAATCACAGGGGAGAATCACAGAGGAGAATCACAGAGGAGAATCACAGAGGAGATTCACAGGGGGAATCACAGGGGGAGAATCACAGGGGGAGAATCACAGGAGAATCACAGGGGAGAATTACAGAGGAGAATCACAGGGGGAATCACAGGAGAATCACAGGGGAGAATCACAGAGGAGAATCACAGGGGGAGAATCACAGAGGAGATCACAGGGGAATCACAGGGGAATCACAGGGGAGAATCACAGGAGAATCACAGGGGAGAATCACAGGGAGAATCACAGGGAGAATCACAGGGGAATCACAGGGGGAATCACAGGGGAGAATCACAGGGGAGAATCACAGAGGAGAATCACAGAGGAGAATCAAGAGGAGAATCACAGGGGAGAATCACAGGGGAGAATCACAGAGGGAATCACAGGGGGAATCACAGAGGAGAATCACAGAGGAGAATCACAGGGGGAGAATCCAGGAGAATCACAGAGGAGAATCACAGGGGAATCACAGAGGGAGAATCACAGGGGAATCACAGGGAGAAATCACAGGGGAGAATCACAGAGGAGAATCACAGGGGGAGAATCACAGAGGAGAATCACAGGAGAATCACAGGGGAGAATCACAGAGGAGAATCACAGAGGAGAATCACAGAGGAGAATCACAGAGGAGAATCACAGGGAGAATCACAGGGAGAATCACAGAGGAGAATCACAGGGAGAATCACAGAGGAGAATCACAGGGGGAGAATCACAAAGGAGAATGACAGAGGGGGAATCACAGAGGAGAATCACAGGGGGAATCACAGAGGGAGAATCACAGGAGAGAATCACAGAGGAGAATCACAGAGGAGAATCACAGGGGAGAATCACAGGGGAGAATCACAGGGGAGAATCACAGAGGAGAATCACAGGGAGGAATCACAGAGGAGAATCACAGTAGAAATCACAGAGGAGAATCACAGAGGAGAATCACAGAGGAGAATCACAGGGGGAATCACAGGGGAGAATCACAGGGGGAATCACAGGGGGAATCACAGGGAGAATCACAGGGGAGAATCACAGGGGGAGAATCACAGAGGAGAATCACAGGAAGAATCACAGAGGAGAATCACAGGAGAATCACAGGGGGAGAATCACAGGGAGAATCACAGGGAGAATCACAGGGGGAATCACAGGGGAAATCACAGGGGGAAATCACAGAGGAGAATCACAGAGGAGAATCAGAGAATCACGGGGAGAATCACAGGAGAATCACAGGGAATCAGAGGAGAATCACAGGGGAGAATCACAGGGGGAATCACAGGAGGAGAGGAATCACAGGAGAATCACAGGGGAGAATCACAGGGGAGAATCACAAGGGAGAATCAAGGGGAAATCACAGAGGAGAATCACAGGAGGAAATCACAGGGGAGAATCACAGGAGAATCACAGAGGAGAATCACAGAGGGAATCACAGGGAGAATCACAGGAGAATCACAGGGGAGAATCACAGGAGAATCACAGGGGGAATCACAGAGAGTAGGAGAATCAAGGGAGAATCACAGAGGAGAATCACAGGAGAATCACAGGGAGATCACAGGGAGAATCACAGAGGAGAATCACAGGGGGAAATCACAGGGAGAATCACAGAGGAGAATCACAGGGAGAATCACAGGGAGAATCACAGGAGAATCACAGAGGGAGAATCACAGGGAATCACAGGGAGAGAATCACAGAGGAGGAATCACAGAGGAGAATCACAGGGAGAATCACAGGGAGAATCACAGAGGAGAATCACAGGGAGAATACAGGGGAGAATCACAGAGGAGAATCACAGGGGAATCAAGGGGAATCACAGGGAGAAAGGAGAATCACAGGGGGAGAATCACAAGGAGAATCACAGAGGAGATCACAGGGGAATCACAGGGGAGAATCACAGGGAGAATCACAGGGAGAATCACAGGGGAATCACAGGGGAGAATCACAGGGGAATCACAGGGAGAATCACAGAGGAGAATCACAGGGAGAATCACAGGGGAAATCCACAGGAGAAATCACAGGGGAGAATCACAGGGAGAATCACAGGGGGAATACAGAAATCACAGGGAGAATCACAGGGAGAATCACAGGGAGAATCACAGGGAGGAATCACGGAATACAGGGAAATCACAGAGGAGAATCACAGGGGAGGAAATCCAGGGAGAATCACAGGGAGAATCACAGGGGAGAATCACAGGGGAGAATCACAGGGGATCGGAAATCACAGTAGGGAGAATCAGGAGAATCAGAGGAGAATCAAGAGGAGAATCACAGGGAGAATCACAGGGAGGAATCACGGGAGCGAGAATCACAGAGGAGAGGAATCACAGGGGAGAATCACAGGAATCCAGAGAATCATCAGGGAAGGGAATCACAGGGGAGAACCACAGGGAGGAATCACAGGGGAGAATCAGAGGAGAATCACAAGGGAGAATCAAGGAGAGAATCAGAGGAGAATCACAAGAGAAATCACAGGGGAGAATCACAGGGAGGAATCACAGGGGAGAATCTCAAGAGAAGAATCACAGGGAGGAATCACAGGGGATAATTACAGGGGAGAATCCAGGGAGGAATCACAGAGAAGAATCCCAGGAAGAATCACGAAAGAATCATGGAATAATCAAAGGGAGAATCACAGGGAGGAATCACAGGGGAGAATCACAGGGAGGAATCCACGGGGAGAATAACAGGAAGAAATCACAGAGGAGAATCAGAGGAGAGAATCAGAGGAGAGAATCAGAGGAGAATCACAAGAGAATCACAGGGGAGAATCACAGGGAGGAATCACAGGGGAGAATCAGAGGAGAGAATCAGAGGAGAATCACAGGGAGGAATCACAGGGAGAGAATCAGAGGAGAATCACAAGAGAATCCCAGGGGAGAATCACAGTGACGAATCTCAGGGGAGAATCACAGGGGAGAACCACAGGGAGGAATCACAGGGGAGAATCAGAGGAGAATCACAGAGGAGAATCAGAGGAGAGAATCAGAGGAGAATCACAAGAGAATCACAGGGGAGAATCACAGGGAGGAATCACAGGGGAGAATCAGAGGAGAGAATCAGAGGAGAATCACAGGGGAGAATCAGAGGAGAGAATCCGAGGAGAATCACAGGGGAGAATCACAGGGGGAGAATCACAGAGGAGAATCACAGGAGAATCACAGAGGAGAATCAGAGGAGAGAATCAGAGGGGGAGAATCACAGAGGAGAATCAGAGGAGAATCACAGGGAGAATCAGAGGAGAATCCGAGGAGAATCACAGGGAGGAATCACAGGGGAGAATCAGAGGAGAATCACAGGGGAGAATCAGAGGGGAGAATCAGAGGAGAATCACAGGGAGGAATCACAGGGGAGAATCACAGGCAGGAATCACAAGGGAGAATCTCCAGAGAAGAAACACAGGGAGAACCACAGGGACGAATCACAGGGAGAATCATAGGGAGGAATCACAGGGGAGAATTACAGGGGAGAATCACAGGAGAGAATCAGAGGAGAGAATCCGAGGAGAATCACAGGGGAGAATCACAGGGGGAGAATCACAGAGGAGAATCACAGGAGAATCACAGAGGAGAATCAGAGGAGAGAATCAGAGGGGGAGAATCACAGAGGAGAATCAGAGGAGAATCACAGGGGAGAATCAGAGGAGAGAATCCGAGGAGAATCACAGGGAGGAATCACAGGGGAGAATCAGAGGAGAATCACAGGGGAGAATCAGAGGGGAGAATCAGAGGAGAATCACAGGGAGGAATCACAGGGGAGAATCACAGGCAGGAATCACAAGGGAGAATCTCCAGAGAAGAAACACAGGAAGAACCACAGGGACGAATCACAGGGAGAATCATAGGGAGGAATCACAGGGGAGAATTACAGGGAGAATCACAGGAGAGAATCAGAGGAGAATTGCAAGAGAATCACAGGGGAGAATCAGAGGAGAGAATCAGAGGAGAATCACAGGGGAGAATCAGAGGAAAGAATGACGAAAGAATCATGGAGTAATCAAAGGGAGAATCACAGGGAGGAATCACAGAGGAGAATCACAGGAGAGAATCACGGGGAGAATAACAGGGAGGAATCACAGAGGAGAATCACAGGAGAGAATCACACAGAGGAGTGGAGTAAAATCCCTTCTGATATGTGCGCAAACCTCACCATCAACTACATGAAACGTCTGACTCAGTGGCGGACCTAGAGCCCGGAGAAGCCCTGGTGAGGAGCGGGGGGTGGGGCAGGGGTGCTGGCGACAGTCGGCTCTCCTACCTGCGCTGAGCCGTCGAGTGCGTTGCTGGGAGCCGGGGCGGCAGAGGGGAGGAGGGGCGGGATCGGGCAGCTTCCTGCTTCCCTTGCCTGACCCTCCTCTCCTCTGACGTCGGGTTACGGGGTCGGCTGGGGGCCCCCCGGCAGGCTTGAGGGGCCCCCTAGCCGGCCTGGGCCCTGGTGCAGCTGAACTAGCTGCACCACGGTAGGTCCGCCCTGGTCTGACTGCTGTGCTGCCAACAAGGGTTTTGCCACCAAGTATTAAGTCTTGTTTGCCAGAGGGATCAAATACTTATTTCTCTCTGCAAAATTCAGATAAATATATAAATTAGACAATGTGATTTTCTGGATTTTATTTCTGATATTCTTTTTCTCACTGTTAAAATTAACCGACCCTTAAAATTATAGACTGTTCATGTCTCTGTCAGTGGGCAAACTTACAAAATCAGCAAGGGGTCAAATACTTATTTCCTTCACTGTATTCCTCAGATTATTGCACAGCTGAGTGCATCTCATCTATACAGATTCAGTCCATGTATCATTGAGCCTCAATACTCACATCTGTCACATTAACGACTCCAATTTGTGGTCTAAACAGGTCAATATGGAAAGTCTTCTCCCAGTACGTCACCAACTGTGGGGAAAAGATGGAAGATTATTGATAACAGCATAGAAATGATGCAGTAACTCATTGTCAACACGTCAACTGGAGGAAGATGGAAGAAAGACAGGACTATGGAGAGGACACAAGGAGTCTGGAGGAGTTTGGAAAAAACATAGAAGTGTGGACGAGGGGACAGAGGACTCTGGAGGACAATAGATGTTCCTGAAGGGGAGAAAGAGGTCTGATAGCGAGTCTAAAGAGGCCAAAGAAGTCTGAAGAAGAGGAATTTGGACAAGACAGAGTTGTCTGGAAGAGAAAGATGCATACTGGAGTCTCTAGAGTAGATAGAGGACTATGAAGGAATAGAGAGGTTTCTGGTGTCATGAATGTTTTGAAGGATAGGCCATAGAGTCTTGAGGCAAAATCGGAGTCTCTATGAGGACAGAGATGTCTGGAGTTGATCTTAAGTTCTGGAAGAGGCAAAGGTTAGACCGAGAAGAAGACGTCTCAGGGAAGGAGAGGACACAGGAACATAGAGAAGGACAGAGAAGACTGGACAGGACAGAGGAGTTTATAGAGTAGTTTAAAAGGATAGAGGTGTCTGGAGGCTAAGAAATTGTCCAGAGGTCCCCAACCTTTTTTGAGAGCTAGATCCAGTTCCTGCTCTCTCACAGTAGTGACAACCAGAGCCCCCATAACTGGTATAATTACAACCACAGATATCTCACTGAGGCATTATACCAAGATCCAGGGGTTCCTACCTTACGCCCATCCAGATCTCCTCTTCTATATGCTACGTGGAGCTGCTCATATAAGTTACCATCTGGAGACCTGCTCTTCAAAGCGGTTTACTAAACCTGCAGCTAATGCACGTGGAAGACAGCCACGAGCCACACATCATGGTCCCAAGAGCCATGTGGCTCCCAAGCTACAGGTTGGGGAACCATGGTCTTGAGTATGACATAGAGTACTGGGAGCAAGTTTGGAAGAGGGTACAGAAGACATATGACAGAGACGTCTGGAAGAGACCGAAGAGTCTGTAGAAATATAGAGGTTTTGGAGAGGACAAAGGAGTCTAAAGACAACAGCAATCAGGACAGGAGAGAAGAGTCTAGAGAAGTATGGAAGAAGATAGAGGTGTCTGGAGGACAGATCAATCTAGAGAGACAGAGTTCTGTTGGCGAGGACAAGGTCTGGAGGACAGAGGAGCCTGAAGGAGACAGAGGAGCCTGAAGGTAGAGAGAGGCCTGAAAAGCTAGAAAGTGAGAAGGGGATGTCGGAGTCTAGGGAGGGCTGAGGAATATGGAGGAGGCCTTGATTGTTCAAGGCGGCGTTGGCCGGCTGAGATAGTGTCTGCCCGGCACAGCTCATGGATTTGTTAGAATAAAGGATAGCGCTGTACGTTGACATCGACTGCCGCTATTTTCGGACTATGGATAGGGAGCTCAGTCTGTTATCATGTGATTGCTTGTACCATATACAGCAATGTGGCAGTAAACATCATGGCCTCCTCAGACGCTCAGCCACAGAAGTGACCACATGGCGGATATGGGGTTGGCCGTCCAGGCTGGATCACGGTGCTGAAATGCCGTTGTCAGCAATCAACAGGGCGGCAGTTTTAGAGTCAGATGTCAACTGTATAATGGAGCGCATCAGCCCTGTGAGGAGCGGTTGCAGCTCCTGAGGAAGCCCCAAAGTCTCTGACATCCTCCATAGCAGATATTTTTGTCTTGGGTGTTAAAGAATTATGTCACCGGCGGACCCAGACTAGTTTTAGAGTGTGAAAATGCTTTAGGAAACCATCATTTTCCTGAAGTGTCTGTGCCGGCTCCTTCTCAGTCACTTTTCTGGTGGTGTGGCCGCCAACGTCTTTGCTTTAGACATTAAAGAATAAAGTGCGGGCGGCCTCCAAACACCTTGTAGAACGAGAAAGTTAATTGTCTTAACCTCTTCAAGATTTCCACCCCAGAAGTGGGTAATAGATGTGACACAAGAGGATGATGTGTGCCGGAGCATGGATATTACTCTGCTCTATTCTCAGTTTTTGGGGCGGTTTTGTGACGCTCATTTAGTTGCCGTCATCATACATAGTGAGAACAAACCCAGACTGACGGCAGGAACCAAGATTTAGGAGGATCTGAAGGAGGAGACACAACCACAGCAATGTCACACAATAATACTGCAACGTCACCAGAGGGAAATCATCTGGATCGATCCACACGATGCTCAGATCCGGATTCTCCGTGTTCTCTCGGGCAACTTCCTTCAGGATCTGGATAAATTCAAAACCATCTGAAGTCCATGAGCAGCGAGGTGAAACCGGAGACAGGAAAGTGAAGAGAAACCCATTACACATCATCGTAACACTCATCATCACAACACTCATCATCACAACACTCATTATCACAACACTCATCATTGCAATACTCAACATTACAACACTCATCATCACAACACTCATCATTGCAAAACACTCATCATAGCAATACTCATCATTACAACACTCATCATCGCATCAGTCATCATCGCAACACTCATCATCACAACACTCATCATCACAACACTCATCATCGCAACACTCATCATCACAACACTCATCATCACAACACTCATCATCACAACACTCATCATCGCAACACTCATCATCACAAACATCATCATCACAACACTCATCATCGCAACACTCATCATCGCAACACTCATCATCGCAACACTCAACATCACAACACTCATCATCGCAACACTCATCATCACAACACTCATCATCACAACACTCATCATTGCAACACTCAACATCGCAACACTCAACATCGCAACACTCATCATCGCAACACTCATCATCGCAACACTCAATATCGCAACACTCAACATTGCAACACTCAACATCACAAAATACATCATCGCAATATTCATCATCACAGCATGCATCATCACAACATGCATCATCGCAACACTCATCATTGCAACGCTCATCATCTCAACACTTATCATCGCAACAATCATCATAGTAACACTCATTCTCCCATTATTGCAACACTCAACATTGCAACACTCATTATCGCAACACTCATCCTCGCAAAATACATCATCGCAACATTCATCATCACAACATGCATTATCGCAACACTCATCATCGCAACGCTCATCATTTCAACACTTATCATCGCAACAATCATCATAGCAACACTCATTCCCCATTATTGCAACACTCATCATCACAACACTTATCATCACAGATGAGCAAACCTGTTCAGGGCCTGTTTGGGGCTGGAGTTCGGGGGAATTCCGTCTTCTAAGTGCTTGAGCTGGGATCGCTGTGCTCCAGTACGCTGGGTGGTTGGGCCAGTGCAAGCCACGAGCAGCATGTGATTGTCTTGCACTGGGGTTAAATCCCACATTATCATCAGTAGTGTGGTTGGCAAATAAAAGTTAAAATCCCCACCCTCGTGCTCCCAGACATCTTTTGGTTATGGCTGGCTGTATGTGGGCGGACAGCCGAACAGCCAATCAGTGAACTCCGAGGATTTATGGGTTCATGAGCTAGTTCCGAACAGGCAGCACCTGAACTCAAACATCCAGATGTTCACTCATCTCTACTCATCATCACAACACTCATCATCCTCACACTCATAACCCCACACTCATAACCCCACACTCATAACCCCCACACTCATCACCCCCACACTCATCACCCCAATCTTCACTATAATAATTATCACTCTTACTAAGAAGAAGCATATTTTGTCATCATCACAATTACCGTAATCTTCATCCTAATTATAACTATCATTCTTTATCAGCTCTCACTATCATGAATATATGCCTAGAATATAATCATCATCATGATGAATAACTCAGAAATATTGTTAATGTCAACAGAGCTATTCGTGATCATCACCAGCACTATCCCAATCATCATCACCAGCATGATCCAGATCATCACCCGCACTATCCCGATCATCATCACCAGCATTATCCCAATCATCATCACTAGCACTATCCTGATCATCATTACCAGCACTATCCCCATCATCATCATCAGCACAATCCCGATCATCATTACCAGCACTATCCCGATCATCATCAGCACTATCCCGACTTCATCACCAGCACTATCCCAATCATCATCATCAGCACTATCCCAATCATCATCAGCACTATCCCGACTTCATCACCAGCACTATCCCAATCATCATCACCAGCACTATCCCAATCATCATCACCAGAACTATCCAGATCATCATCACCAGCACTCTTTCGATCATCATCAGCATAATCCCAAACATCATCACCAGCACTATCCCAATCATCATCACCAGCACTATTTAATCATCATCACCAGCACTATTTAATCATCATCACCAGCACTATTTCGATCATCACTAGCACGATCCCGATCATCATCACCAGAACTATCCCGATCATCATTAACAGCACTATCCGATCATCATCACCAGCACTATCCCGATCATCATCACCAGCACTATCCCAATCATCATCACCAGCACTATCCCAATCAACATCACCAGTACTATCCCAATCATCATCACCAGCACTATCCCAATCATTATCACCTGCACTATCCCAATCATTATCACCAGCACTATCCCAATCATTATCACCAGCACTATCCCAATCATTATCACCAGCACAATCCCGATCATCATCACCAGTACTATCCCAATCATTATCACCAGCACTATTCCAATCATTATCACCAGCACTATCCCAATCATCATCACCAGCACTATCCCAATCATCATCACCAGCACTATCACATTTGTTAGCTTGTAGCAATGTCTCACCTGGATCTTCCTCCTCAGCGAAAGCCACAATGTGAATTCCATCCAGATCGTCCTCCTGTAATCAATCGAGGACACCAATGATTCTGTGGCAGAAACTGCCCCAAGAACAGATTCTCACGTGTGTGTGTGAATGCTGCTGTGCTTATACTCACCTCCCTGCGCTCCGTCGGTGACCCTCATTGATGTCCTCATTACCGGAGGCTGCAGTGTTGGTGCCTCTAGGACCCTGCGCATGTGTCTGAGTGACATTGCTCGGTCTCATGGCGCAGTGCCAGGTCCTCTCGCAGGTCCTGCGTCCTCCCGGTATGAGAACATTGGTGGCGGTCACCGTGGGAGCGCAGGGAGGTGAGTAAAAGCAAAATAATTGACATGCTCATGCTGTTAACGGATCCATTCTCGAGCCCAAGAACGTGTCTGTAAAAAGTGCAGTATGTGAATGCA
This sequence comes from Allobates femoralis, assembly GCA_033576535.1. Taxonomy (NCBI): domain Eukaryota; kingdom Metazoa; phylum Chordata; class Amphibia; order Anura; family Aromobatidae; genus Allobates; species Allobates femoralis. Next base: position 24,792,020 of record JARQOC010000002.1, read on the forward strand.
GAATTGTGAAATGCATTGACTTCTCTGGGACAGTTAGTGACTGCATTTTCACTACAATAGTGTATCTGTAAGGAACGCGTCAAAACCGGTGCAAGAACTCACCGCGTGAATGTAGCCCTTAGTCGTAGGCAATTTTAGTAAATCATCTGGCGGAAACGATCCACCACCTATACTACAGTATTACAACCAGAATTAGGCAAATGTGTGATGGAATCCAAAGACAAATAAGTCCAAGGTTTAGAAGGAACCTCATTAGGCAAAAGAAACCCTGCCATGGCCTTGTTGAGGGGCTTTAGACCTAGCGCAAACTCTGCACTTACGGACATACTTATCAACATCCTTTCGAGCATTCTGATGCCAAAAAGGACCTGGAAAGAGCTCTCCATGTGGCAGAGGAATAGGGATGCCCGGCCAACCAGTGGCGGACCTTGTGACAAGAGGGCCCTGGTGCAGCAGCTGATGGTGAGGAGCGGAGGGGGGGGAGGCTTGGGTGCTAGTAGATGTTGGTGAGGAGTTGGGGGGTGCGAGCGGATGTCAGCAAGGAGCGAGGGGGGTGCTATATCTGCTGCATCTCCTACCTGCGCCGCCGAGCCACGCAGTCCTGGGAGCCGTTGGCAGAGGAGGGGCGGGATCAGCCGAGGGAAGCAAGAAGCTTCCCTCAGTTAACTCCCTCTCCTCTGACACAGGGACATGGGGGTCGGCTGGGGGCTCCCCTGCAGGCTTGAAGGGCCCCCTAGCCGGTCGGAGCCCTGGTGCAGCTGAACCAGCTGCACCACGGTAGGTCCACCCCTGCGGCCAACACACTGTCATGTACTTTAAGAAGGGCAGTACGAAATGAGGACAGATGAAACAGGTGGTATACCCTCTGATGCACCAACCTGAGTCACCACAATGCGCTGTCTGAGAACAACCCCTAGAGCACCCACCACCCAGTCACTAAAAATTGCAACCGGACTATCGTCCCTCAACTCCGAAGCAAAGATATGTGATAAAGGATCAACCTTAACATTCTTAGTACCAGGGAGATACGTCACTGAGAAATCAAACCGAGCAGAAAAAAAAGGCCAACTGGGCCTCTCTAGTATTCAAGCCTTTAGCAGCATCGACATACAATAACTTTTTGTGATTAATAAAGACAGTTAGTCTATGCCAGTGTTTCCCAAACTCCAGTCCTCGTGGTCCCCAATAGATCATGTTTTCAGGATTTCTTTAGAATTGCACAGGTGAAGGAATCATCATCAAGGCATCACCTGTGCAATACTAAAGAAATCCTGAAAACATGACCTACTGGCAGCCGTGAGGACTGGAGTTTGGGAACCACTGGTCTATGCCTAGCCCCTCCAACCAATGCCTCAATTTCTCGAAAAACTCTCAACCGCCAAGAGTTCCTGATCGCCTATGTCATAGTTGGACTCTGCTTGTGAGAATTCCTGAGAAAAAAAAGCACAAACATGAAAGTAACCATCCTTCTTCTCAGTGGCGGACCTTATACCAAGTGGACCCTGGTGCAGCAGCTGAAGGTGAGGAGCGGGGGGAGGGATGCTAGTGGATGTCGGCGAGGAGCGGTGGGGGGGGGTGTTGCTATAGCTGCTGCACTTCCTACCTGCGCCTGGCCGCGCAGTCCTGGGACCTGGGTGCCGGGACAACAGGACAGGAGGGGCGGGAGGTTTGAGGGGCCCCCTAGCCGGACGGGGCCCTGGGGCAGCTGAACCAGCTGCACCACGGTAGGTCCGCCCCTGCTTCTTCCGTAAAAGAATGGTACCATCCCCACAGAAGAGGCATCTACCTCCACCACAAAAGGCAAATCAACCTTGATTCGATTGAGGACTGGAGCTTTAAAAAAAATAGCTGTCATGAGAGCCGTAAAGACATCAGCATCAGTCATATCATATCAGTCTTGGTCATATCAGTAACAGGTTTGACTATAACTGAGAAATTCGTAACGAACCTAAGATAATAATTAGCAAAATATAAAAACCTTTGTTAAGCTTTAAGATTAGTAGGTTGCACCTAATTAAGGATGGTCTGTACCTTAACGGGATCAATCAGAAAACCTTTAGTAGAAACCAATTGTCCCAAAAACTGAATCTACTGCTCCTCAAATTGACACTTCTCTAGCTCTGCAAATAATTGGTTATCACAAAGAACTTGAAGCACCTGTCAAACATGCTCATGATGGGCCTCATGAGAACCTGAGTAACAAAGATATCATGAAAGTATATCACTACAAATCTACCCACTAAAGAAAGATATAATTTATTAAGTTCTGAAAGACTTCTGGGGCATTGGTCAAACCGAATGGCATCACCAAACTTTCAACGTAACCCTCGGGTGTATTGAAGGCATCATCCACTCATCATCTTGGTGAACACGTATGAGGTTGTATACTCTCAAATCCAGTTTAGAACACCTCTTGGCCCCCACTGGTTGGTTACACAGATCAGGCATAATAGGTAGTGGCTTTGGATTACATACAGTTATGTGTCTAAAATTAAAACACGGACACAACCCTCCATCTTTTTTCTTAGCAAAGAAAAATCCCACAAGTCATGACTCTTCCCAATTGATTGTAGGATTGTGTTCCACAGACTTGAAAATACCCAAGTGTGTAACGTTCTCACTCTCACTCACACATTCTCAACCTTAGATGTAACAAGACTTTGGGTAAGTGGAGAGTTATCATTTGTGGACACTTGAAAAGGATGACCCAGAGTAGAAACTGTGCACACACCCTTGAGAGCGACATCACTGTCAATCAGATCTAAGGCAAAACCTGAATCAACAAATGCAGACATAATTATAATTCCAGATTTAGTTACCAATGCATGAGAGATAACATAAAACCTTTACAATCAATGTCCTTGACTATTAGTGACAGTGTCTTTTCCCATTTACCCTTAAGAAATGTATTATTGTATGTGAAGTACTGAATCATTACGTTCGACCGCAGTATAGACAGAGATGATCTGGTGATCAAAGTTCAATTACGTCCCTTGTGTCATGGGGTGGTGTAATATTAAATGGGATAAGAAAGTTGGATGAAAAACTGGGCAAAAGACAATCAGGGGAACTAGTCTGACCCTTAGACTCGGGGTCACCCTGTTCCCAGAATTACCTCTGAAGATGAGGACATCTGGGTCACCACCCTTGCCCTTTCGCTCCTGATCAGCCCTAGGTAAAAATGTCCAAACCTGAAGATCCTCATGGAGCAAATGATAGAATAATACCCACATGTTGACGCTCTCCTCCGGAGGAGGCAGGACAGAGACGAAAATACAAACTTACAAACTAAGTATAATGGAAAAGTTACTTCGGTCCCCGTCGAAACAATCCAGTATATATACCTTCGGCTCAGAAGACAGTTTTGTGTGAAGTAAAGCCTCTGCTGCGGCAGATAACGCATGCTGTTGTTGCCGACTGGGCGGCCAAGGCATCCACAATGCCCATGAAGGCTTCTCAGCACTCACAAATGAAGTGGCCTGGTGATAATGTTATGACTGTGACATCAACTCACATGGGAAAGATAGGTAAAGCAGCAACTGACCCAGCCGGATCCAGTACAGACTCAGACCCCACAGTGACTAGGGGTGCCTGTGTAGGCTGGGATGGCCCTATCCTCAGACTGAACAATGACAAGTCGGATCAATGCTTCCTGAAAGGCCGTCAAGTGCTTCATGTTCCACCTAAAGAACCAGAGGGAAGAGCAGAGTGACATTAAGGGTACCGTCACACTTGGCGACACACCAACGATCCGACCTGCTGGGATCGTTGGTGTGTCGCCAAGTGTGACGGTACCCTTAATGTCACTCTGCTCTTCCCTCTGGTTCTTTAGGTGGAACATGAAGCACTTGATGGCCTTTCAGGAAGCATTGATCCGACTTGCCATTGTTTAGTCTGAGGATAGGCCCATCCCAGCCTACACAGGCACCCCTAGTCACTGTCGGGATCGTTGGTGTGTCGCCAAGTGTGACGGTACCCTTTACACTCTCCAAGACGCGGGCACGGTAAAAAGCAGCTCTGGTGGTGCTCAATCTCACAGTCCAGCAGAAAGAGTAAATAGAGATAAAGAGAGACAGATGGCACTCACTGTTCTGAGCTTTACTTTAGTTTATTTCCATGTTCAGGAGCAGATACACATGGGGGAGGGAGGGGGAGCAGAGACATGGATGACAGCGGCTGTTTCTTGTTTGGTAGCACTTCCACAGGACCCGTCGAAGTGCCACTAAGCATGAAACAGCCGCTGTCATCCATGTCTCTGCTCCCCCTCCCTCCCCCATGTGTATCTGCTCCTGAACATGGAAATAAACTAAAGTAAAGCTCAGAACAGTGAGTGCCATCTGTCTCTCTTTATCACTAAAGAAGTCAACAACTGATGGTAACGGAGAACTATGGGAAGCTGTTCTGTCTCCAACGCCTAATTCATCTCCAATGTTTGTTTTGCGTAATGTTATTAAATAGTTTAGCTGTAGATTGTTAATGAGTTTCAGGCTCCCTCTAGCAGCCAATGCTATGTTTGCAGTCTATTTAATCTCTATGTCTAATTCTCCTCCCTCTTGCAATGCATTTGGTAGCTCAGCCCCCATTTTTACTTTCATTTCTGGAAGGAAGACATTCAGCATCACTGTTCCCATGCGATTGCATTGCCGGTATGTATTCATGCCTTCTTTAGTTGTTTTCTGCTCTAGTTTTAGCCTGGCTCATCCAGTTATAGTCTAGATTAGTTACTAGTTCATGCATATTGTATATCCATGTATAATGTGTATTCTGCTGTACCATGCACTGATTCTTCTGTATTCTCATTGTTTCCAGTTTTACCATTTAAAAATATACTGCAACGTTCAATAAAAGCACAGACTTCACCACAGTCTTCTCATTGGACTCAGTATAAAGGTTTAGCTGTCTGTTTAAATTCATGAGCCCCCGGCCCATTTAGTGAGAACAGAACAGTAAAACGGCAGCCATCCTACTGGGAAACAGTGAAGCAGCAGCCATCCAGATAGTAGGATACAAGTCAACGGCTACACAGAGACTTTGTACAGCTACAGCAATCTCTGCACAGCCAAGAACTTCTCCAGAACACCATGTCCCACAGATCACACAGGACAAGATCCGTAACTTCTACCTCCTCAAAGACAACATCCATCAGCAGTGCGGTTGCCATCGCCCGCGCAAATGCCGAAGCCGCCAAAATGCGAGCAAGCTTTGCTGAACAAGAGATGCAACTTAAGTTAGAGAAGGCACGCCTGGATGACCAAGACAGAAGGTCACAGTTAGAGAAGGCACGCCTGGATGCCGCCTTAGAAAACCTAGTAGCGAAAAGGGAGGCTGCAGCCGCCATCGCAGAAGCAGAGTCACTAGAAGCCTCACAAAACCCAGAACTGCATAGGCGAAACAGTGTGCTGAGTCTGGAGTTTCCACTGCAAGATCCTCCACAACGCACATCTCAGTACGTTAATGAACTCCCGATCCAAACTACAATCCTGATCTGGACCCAAAACGCGAACACGACACCTCCAGTGAAGAAGAAAGCAGGAGCCGTCATGAGCCTCAGCTCCAGAACAGACGCAAACTTGAAAATGTTGCACAAAACAACTCTGCTAATGACTACCTTGCCTCTCAACAGGTAACCAACGTAAACCACCTTGCTGACACATCGTACGTCAGACCGAAGCAACATGACACCGGCTGGCGCCACCCACAGGATACTAACAGGTACGAACACACCTCACACCACTTACCCTTACGGTGCACCCATCACTAGTATACTCTGCTGACAACCTTTTCACAACAGAATTTGCTAAGTTCTTGACGCGACGTGAGCTGGTTGCCAAAGGACTCATGAAATTCACTGACCAAGCTGAAAGCTACAGAGCTTGGAAAGCCTCTTTCCAAAATGTCACTAGAGACTTGGGGTTGCTACACAGGGAAGAGATAGACCTCTTAGTGAAGTACCTGGGAGAAGAGTCAGTCAAACATGCAATAAGGATCAGAGATGCTATATAAGCCACCCTGAGATTGGCCTCAGAGAGATCTGGAAGAGACTGGATGAGCGTTACGGCTCAGCAGAGGTAATAGAAAATGCTTTGTTCAAAAGAATCGATGACTTCCCTAAAATATCTAACAAAGAGCTACAGAAACTAACAGAACTTAGCGACCTGCTAATGGAAGTCCGAGTTGCCAAATATGAAGATGATCTACAGGGACTTGCATTCCTCGACACAGCCAGAGGAGTGAACCCTATAGTCCAAAAGTTACCCTACAATCTGCAGGAGAAGTGGCTCACACATGGTTCCACATACAAATACAAGCACAGTGTTCCATTCCCTCCCTTCTCTGTTTTTGTAGACTTTATACACCAACAAGCGAGAATTAGAAATGATCCCAGCTTCGACTTTACAATGTCGTATGCCGCACCGTCACCAGCAACAAATCCACGCAGAACGTCTGTGGCTGTACACAAAACTAATGTCTCTTCTTCAGATTCCAATCACAGGTCTGCTGACTACTCCCAATCGGAGACAAAGATGCAGGACCCTGACAAGCTGTGCCCGCTCCATCAGAAGCCTCATCCTCTTCTCGAATGCAGGACCTTCAGAAGAAAATCTATGCCAGATCGCAGAAGCTTCCTGAAAGAACACGGTATCTGCTATAAGTGCTGCTCGTCCACAGCTCATCTCGCCAAGGATTGCAAGGTCAGTGTAAAATGCACAGAGTGTGGCACCACAGACCATAACACAGCTCTACACCCTGGCCCAGCTCCATGGTATACACAAAACACATCAGCTGACAGTGAGCATGGCGGGGAGGAAAGGAACACTGCTACACCTACGCCAGAGATCACTTCACAATGTACAGAAGTCTGCAAAGGGACAATAGACAGTAGGTCCTGTTCTAAGATATGCCTCGTCAGAGTATACCCAAGGGCCACAGAGACAAAGCTATAAAACTGTATGCTATCTTGGATGATCAAAGTAATCGATCCCTGGCTAGATCAACATTCTTTGACCTATTCAACATCAAAGGGCCAAGCACTCCCTACTCATTAAAGACGTGTGCAGGTACTGTGACAACAGCAGGCAGGAAAGCTACTGACTATCAAATCGAGTCCTTAGATGGACAATTCTGCCTACCACTACCCACGATCATTGAATGCAACCAGATCCCAGACAACAGATCTGAAATTCCTACGCCAGATGTAGCAACCCACCACGCTCACTTAAAACGCATAGCTCACCTCATACCGGAACTAGACCATCAGGCCCAGATAATCCTGCTGTTGGGAAGAGATATCCTGCAGGTGCATAAAGTGAGACGTCATATCAATGGACACCACAATGCTCCCTATGCCCAAAGGCTAGACCTAGGATGGGTCATAATAGGAAACGTATGCCTGGGACGCATGCACGCCCCCTCTTCTGTGACAAGCATGCTAACAAATACTCTGGAGAAAGGACGCCCATCTCTGTTTAACCCTTGTGATAATGAGTTTCACATCAGAGAATTGCCACACAGCATCCAACTGCCCAAGCATCTAATAGACTTTACACACGACAACAGTATAGTGTCGGGAGGCTGTGAGGAGGAGTTAGGGTGCACAGTCTTTCAGAGAACTAAACAGGACAACCAAGTAGCAATGTCGGTAGAGGATAAGTTGTTCCTAGAGATGATGGATAAGGGGCTTGTTAAGGATGAGACCAACAGCTGGGTGCACCCTTCCCTTCAGAACCAACAGACCACGTCTACCGAACAACAAGAATCAAGCATTAAAGCGTTTCTCCTCTCTCAAGCACCATCTGCAAAAGAAACAGAGATGAGAGATCACTTTTTCTCCTTCATGTCACAGATTTTTCTGAACCGTCATGCAGAGTTAGCTCCACCCTCAAAGACTCTGAAGAATGCTGGTTCCTACCCATGTTTGGAGTGTACCACCCTAAGAAACCAGGCCAGATTAGAGGGGTGTTCGATTCCAGTGCCAAGTTTGATAATGTCTCCCTGAATGACGTTCTACTTTCAGGTCCAGACCTCAATAACAAACTACTGGGAGTACTGATGCGCTTCCGTAAGAATTCCATTGCCTTCATCGCTGACATCCAGCAAATGTTCCATTGTTTTCTTGTGAGAGAGAGACAGGAATTTCCTAAGATTCTTCTGGTACAGAGACAATGATCCTACTAAGGAAGTCACAGAGTATCGCATGAGAGTGCACATCTTTGGAAACAGTCCTTCACCTGCAGTCGCCATTTACGGACTCAAAAGGTCGGCCCAGGAAGGAGAAACAGAATACGGAGCAGACGTCAGACAATTCATACAAAGAGACTTTTATGTTGATGACTGTCTGAAAGCCATGCCTTCAAATGAAACCACCATCAGTCTTCTCAGGAGAGCCCAGAAAATGCTTGCTTGCTCAAACCTCAGGCTTCACAAAATAGCCTCAAACAGCCAGGAACTCATGGATGCATTCCCTTCTGAAGACTTATGTAACAGCCTCAGAGACCT